>CAUYLG010022653.1:0-185166 GCA_963573385.1 Cacajao melanocephalus
TCTCCTAAAGGCTCATGCAACCTGTGAGTACCAATGTGTCATCCAGTGTCTGATAGAACAATAGTAAGAATGTATGATATGGAAACAGACACAAAAATATCATCTGCATCTGACAAAGGGCTGATACCCAGAATCTACAAAAGGTAACAATTTAATTGTGTACAGACAAGACAGTCCTGACTTATGATAGTTCAACTCATGATTTCCCCAATTTACCATGGGGCAAAAGCAATAGGCATTCAGTATGCTCCCTGGCTTATAATGTGCTACATCAGGTTAAACCCACTCTAAGTAGAAAATACCATAAGTAGAAAATGCACTTACAATAATTTCAATTTTGGAAGAGTTTATCTAGAGGTAGCCCCATCCTAAGTTGATGAATATCTGTATTCAGAAATAGACTTACTCATTGAATTTGTACATATTAGCACTAAGGAGAGGCTTTTAAAGCATTTAAAAAACTGCTGGTAATAACTTAAAGAAGTAAGGCATATGTGGAAGCAGAATTTTGGTGTAGCGACCAATACTACCTAAGATAAGCCACCATTCTACCTTTCTTAGCAGCAATCACGTAAACTGAACGACATTTTCACCTCATGTACCAGGCTTTTATTCCAGTCAATGCGCCCAATGGACAGTCCTGGAGAAGAGATGCCTAAGTGATTATCATATTTCCCTAATTTCTATACTGTTGTCTTCAACTCAGTCAAAATGGTTTAAAAGGTAAAATCATTATTTTGATGTATTTTAATGTTTCCAATTTAAGATTTCAAATTTGTGATTTTAAAAACTTTTTGGTAATAATGTTTTTTTAAAGAGTATGCTTCCAAGAAAGAAAATAAACAACAAACTATTATTTTCATTCCAAACGTGATAGAAAGACTGCCTTTAATTTGGCCATCTATATAGAAATAAGGTCATCAAACTATCACCAGAACATTTATCCAAGTGAAGCTGGATAACTACATTCAGACAAATTAATTTTTTTTAGCTCTTTTCAAATGGATGGCAGGACAGGTGGCAAACCGACATTTCTTTATATTACTGAACCACAACTTGTCAAATGTGGACAAAATAAATGCCAAGTAAATAATTTAAAAAAACAAACAAACTCTTAATTCCTAGGAGAGGTATTAACAGAAAAAAGAACACTATAGATGAAACAGGATATACTGTCACCCTGAAACAGAAGGACAGCCCATGTCTCTCCAGCACTTGCTGTGAGGGCTTCCAAGCCTCACCTCTTTCACCTCCTGCTATGGTTCTAACCTGGTGTTTCACTAATCTTTACTGCATCCAAAACATGAGTGGTATCTTTTTCTGTGATTTTTTTTT
This sequence comes from Cacajao melanocephalus, assembly GCA_963573385.1. Taxonomy (NCBI): domain Eukaryota; kingdom Metazoa; phylum Chordata; class Mammalia; order Primates; family Pitheciidae; genus Cacajao; species Cacajao melanocephalus. The sequence goes on from CAUYLG010022653.1 coordinate 1,336, forward strand.
TATTTGAGATGGAGTCTCACTCTGTCACTCAGGCCGGAGTGCAATGGTGAGTTGTCAGCTCACTGCAATCTCCACCTCCCAGGCCCAAGCGATTTTTTTTGCCTCAGCCTCCCAAGTAGCTAGGATTACAGGTGCACACCACCATGCCCGGCTAATTTTTATATTTTTAGTAGAGATGGAGTTTCACCATGGTGGCCAGGCTACTCTTTAACTCCTGACCTTAGGTGATCCACCCACCTCAGCCTCCCAAAGTGCTGGGATTAGAGGCATGAGCCACTGTGCCCAGCCATGAATTTTTAATAACCAAGTTAGTCACCTCACATCTTATTTATTAGGCTTCACTTGTTTGCTCCACTATTCTTAACAAGATAATCTTATACTTGATCTTAGCTTGTATTTGATTTTCTATCTACATAGAACAATCTGAGAGACATTGGAAAGAACTTTACTGCTCCTACTATCTCCTTTCCTGATTTATGAAATTATACCATTCCAGAGTAAGTTAATAATTTCCCCTTACTTATTAACAACAACAACAACAAAAAGAGTTTCTGGAGAAAAAAACTGAAATAAAATTTCAATACACAGTAAATTTTAGCAAGATTAGACACACCTGAAGAAACCAGGAACAAAAAGAGAGCTGAAGAAATGACCCATAATCAGTACAGAGAATTAAAAATGAGAGGGGAAAAGAAAAAATTAAGAGATGTGAAGAATAGAGTGAAAACGTGTAACATACATCCAACAGGAGATCTTGAAGGAGAGAAAAGTGTGAATAAAGAGGAAAAAAATATTTAGAAATTTCCAGAATTTATTAAAGACATCAATCAGAACCAGGGGTATAAAAAGGGCAAGAAAATAATAATACCAAGACACATAATAAAAATACAGACTAGTAGAGGCAAATGAAATATCTAAAAAAGGAGCCAAGGAAAGACTTTACTACATTTTTCTCAGTAATCAAGAGATCAAAGTCCAAAGTAAACAAACAAAAGGAGTGGATATAGAAGACTGAACAACGTAATTCACAAACCTGATCTAATAGACATCTGTGGAATGTGGTATCTAAAACTTAAGGACAATATTTTCAAGTGAGGTAGGGTATTTCAGAAAACTGTCCACGTATCAGCTTACAAAGCAAGTCTCAGCAAACCTAAAAACATGATATTCTCTGACCTCAGAACAATTATGTTAGAAATCTCTAACCAAGAGAAAACTAATTCCGACAGCTCCTCTGCTCCCTTAGCTTGGAAATTTAAAATCATACTTTTAGCCAAGATTAAAACAGAATTAAAATTCAAAAATAAACAAATGGAACAATAACTAAAGTATCATTTGTTAAAATACGTGCAACACTACCAGACAGACACTTAGAGCAAAATTTACAGCCTTGAGTGTTTGTATTAAAAGACAGAAAGGTTTAGAATCAATGAACTATGTAAATAAAACAAGATTAGAGTCCAAATTACTGCAAGAGAAAACAAGGATATACAGGGAAATCACTACTGAAGTCAAAAGTTGATTCTCTGAAAAAGACTCTTGTAAGAAAAAAAGAATAAAAATACAAATAAGCAATAGTAAGTTTAAAAAAGGGCCATATAACCTCAAATGCAGCTGAGGCTGAATAAAATGAAACTATTATAAAACAATTTACGCCAATAGATTTGAAAATTTAAGCAAAATGGGCAAAGTCCTAGAAAATCCTAGAAAAATATAGATGACCACAACTACCGTGAAGAAATAAAAAACCTGAATGGTTCTATAACCATTAAAAAAATTGAACTAGTAATTAACAATAATTTCACAAGGAAAATACTGGGTCTACAGAAAATATTACCACAGAGTTATTCTAAATATTCAAAGAATAAATAATTCCAATCTTATACAAACTCTTTCAAAGAAGAAAAAGGAACATATTATTTAATTCATGTTACAAATTAGCATGACCTACATGCTACAACATGGATACATCTCAAAATAATACTGAGTGGGAAAAGATAGTCACAGAAAAATACACACCATATAATCCTGAATATGCTAATGTAAAAGTCAAAAACAGGTAATTTCAAACAAAATATTGTTTAGAAACCACACAATTCAGAAGTGGCTTTCTATAGGGGAAGGTGGGTGGCATGGCTGTGCAGGGCCAGGAGCGAGCATAAGGCCTCTGGGATATTTTGTTCCTTCAACTTGGTGGCATGGGAGCATGTGGGTTCATTTCATCACTCTCCTACATCCTACATTACATGGTATCGATTTTATTATACGGATAAAATATTTAACTAAAAGCATTTGAAAAGAATTTACCATCTAGAAAAGTGTACCTCCATTTAACTAATCATAATGCAATGTGTTAAATGATTTTCTAGTGTCAAGAACAAAGCATCCAAGGGAGAAAGATGATGATATGGTCTACTTTGCACTTTGGGAGTGGATGAGGAGGGGCCCTGTAGGCTTGACACAGGATGAGACATCTGCATCTGAAATGGGCTTTGGAGGAGGATCAAGATTTTGTCAAGTCCAGACTGACTGAGGAAAAGGCAATCCAGACAGACAGACAGTACAAGACAAGCTATAGATAAACGTTCCTACAACAGAGCACTGTTCCTACAACAGAGCTGTCATTGAATGAGTATTTATGGAATGAGTGAATGAACAGACAAATTATATGAAATGTTCAAGGAAACATGAGCAGGTCCTCAGGCTAAATAAATGGTGTTGGAGTAGGGGGACAAAAGCCATGAGAGAAGGAGGCTAGAGAGCCAACAAAAATCCTACACAAACGCCAGCCTATGCAGTTTAGCTCTTCAGGCAATAAGGAGCCCTGAAACACAGGAGGGGGAAGAACAACATGAGTAGCTCTGGGTTTTTGAAAGCCCATCCTGGACACTCTGGATGATAAGCCACAGAGTGGAAACATCTAGACATTAAGCAAAGCACCTGCTAGGAAGGTTTCTATACCACTACGGCCATCAGCTGATGAAAAAGGGCTGAGCTTGTACAGGAACATTAAATTAGAGAGGTACAGAAAGATTTGGAAGATGGTTCAGGGGTTGAGTTGAGAAGAAAGACTTGGCAAAAACCATCATAAGGAATGCCGTCAAGAATAATTCCCAGTAATGGATGAATGAATTTTAAAAATGTGGTATATATCCACAGTAGAATACTATATAGCCTTCAAGAAGGAGGAAATTCTGTCACCTGCAACATGAATGGTACTAGAGGACCTTATGCTAAGTGAAATAAACCAGGCACAGAAAGACAAATACTGTGATCTCACTTATATGTGGAATCTACAAAAGTCATTGTCATAGAAACAGAGAGCAGAATGGTAGTCACTGGGGCCTTAAGGGAGAGTGGGACCTGGGTAAAAGGGAGGTGCTGATCAAAGGGCATGGCATGGTAGCCACAGTTAATAATAATATACTGTGTATTTCGTTGCTAAAAGAATAGATTTTTAATGTCCTCAAAAAAAAAGTTTAAGTTGGTGAGATGATGGCTATGTTAATTAGTTTGACTGATTGTACAACGTATACATGATCAAACAGCACATTGTGCACCACGAATATGCACAATTATTATCTGTCAATTAAAAATGAATAAATAAAACAGAAAAAAGGAGGAACTCCCAAGTTCTGGCTTAGTGATTCACTGGCTATTGACTAAGATGGGGAACATATAAAAGAGAAGCTGTTCTGAAAGGAGGAAGATGACTAGTTTGGCCAGGTTGCTTTGAAATCTCGATGGAAACTTCTAGAGAGAATGTCTGGTAGGAAACACATCTAAGGTCTCAGAATGACATGCAGGTCAAAAATAAAGAATTTGGGAATCATGGGCATCCATCAGTGATGGATGAGGTTGTGAAGGCAGATGAGGTTGTCTACGGAAACTGCTGAGTACAAAGAGGAAGAATACAAATCAAATGCCCAGAGAACAGAAATATTCAGGAGATGGTAACACAATTATTTATGTGGGTTAAATTGTATTGGCTTAGGTTCAAGGTTTTTGGCTTAGGAATGCCACATCCTACCCAACTGGAGAACCAGCTGTTTTACTTCTTAGTTCCTGCACTTCCCAGCTTTCCAAAGACATGTAGTACCTTTCCTCTGCTCTCTGAAACAGCTACTGGAATGCGCAACCTTATGTTCTTTCTTGCTTTGTGAAACATTTTCGCAGGTACTTTCTCTATTGGGCAGATAACACTTTATAAATTACAAGGTCCCGAGTCCTTCTGACAGTGCATCTCTCTAAGTATGTATGTTTATTCTTTCCCTGCCTGTTTCTACAAGAAACTCAAGGCAGCCAAATAGGGTTAAAAATTAGGCTCAGTGTTTTGAAGGCAGAAACATACCTGATCAATTTATAATTTCTGTCTGTAAGATCTTAAACTCCAAAACAGATTAATTTACAACTTATTATATAAAATAGCCTCTAAACAAAATTTAGCAGACTTTGTTTATATATATCAGGTAACAAGGAAAATGAAACACACACATACAGAGATGATATAAGTAGTGAAGACATGAAGCTGTACTCATTCACATCTATGAATTCAAATGGTTTCCAATGTGAAATTTAATTATATTCAATTAAGCTAGAGTAATCAAATATGTAAAATACAGTGTATGCAGTTAAAGCAATGCAAAACTCTTTAAAATCAGCTGCCCCATATAAAGGAATTTTCCTGGACATACAAGAAAAAAGCGCTGCCTCTCCACACCTCTCACACTGGAATTTCTGAAAGAGATTTAGCAGCTTCAAATAAAACTTCAATTAAAAATTTAATGCCAGAATTGTTTAATGTCTACAGGCCTTGTCAGGCGAAAATCTGCAAGTATACAAATTCTGAATTTTTAAAGACTGGGACAGATTTAAGAAGTATTTTATATATGTAAAAACACTCCCTGGAATTATGTAATTATACCTACCACAGTAAAATTATTTGCTGAGGTTTATTAACCATACAGTTCTGGTTTTCCTTTCTCAAAGGTTTAAAGAATTTGGTTTGTGGCAAATTTGGTTTGCACACTTAAACTGCCAACTTATTTGCAACATATTTCTTAACTTTCTATGAGCCTTCAAAATTAGCTCTTCTAGAATATAAACAGTGAATAAACAGAAGAAAAAGTGCTAACCTCCTAAATAGAAAAAAGCATACAAAATAAAATACAATGAAGCCCTATTTTAACCCATCAAATTAAACATTGTAATTAAAAAGATGACAGAAATGTGATGAGATCAGTTTCCAAAAAGCAATCTGGCAATATTTACCAAGTGTCTTTGGAGCTGTGAATCTACTTCCTGGAGCCTATTGTTAGTAAGTAATTAGAGATGTGATCAAAGATTATCTTCACTTCTCAGTAACAACAAAAAAAAATTAAAAATAAACTTAAGGATACTAGCATGGGAGACGTTAAAAATACCATGGTACATCCATATTAACAAAGGTTACAAAGCCATAAAACACATTTTACAAAAACATTAAATAAAAAAGGAAAAGAACAATAGAATATTCAGTAGAAAAAATACAATGTTAGATGAATTCCAAAAAATGTATTTTTTCTCAAATTTTTTTTCACCGTTTCATATTTTTATAACAAATAGATATGCATATATAGGATATATAAATTCATGATTACTATAAATATTAAAACAGTAGTGTCTTCCTTTGGTTGGTGCATTACAGATGATTTTAATTTTTATTATTTTTTTCGACTTCCCAATCTTTTTTCTTTTTAAAAATAATGGTTGCGTCTCACTTTTATAAGTTGAAAAAAAAATGTATGACTAGAAAAAGGCATATCCAGGACTTGAGAAAAAGCTAAATGGTACGGGCAATACAAATGAAAATGCACGCACATGGCAAGATGCTCCCTGTTGGCACACACTGTCTGGATTCGAACAGCACCAAGTCCACCAAAGCTTTATAATGGGGCTTATTTTTAAGACGGAACCTTGTAGAGCAAGATGATTTGGATGCCCTGATCTTATGAAGTAGCATTCAATGTGGTTTCATAAAGGCCAAAACAATGTATACTAGTTAACCAGCTTCATGTCCTGTTTTCATTTCTTTGGTATAAAGTTGACCCTTGAACAACATGGGTTTGAACTACATGGGTCCACTTATACACACATTTTCTTCCGCTTCGGTCAACCCGACACTGCAAGACCAACCCCTTCTCTTGCTCTTCCTCAGCCTACTCCACATGAAGATGAAGAGGATGAAGACCTTTACAATGATTATTCACTTCTACTTTATGAATAGTTAATACATTTTCTCATCCTCATAATTGTCTTAATAACATTCTTTTTTCTCTAGCTTACAATATTACAAGAATACAGTATGCAACAGATACACAGAATACATGTTGATGCACTGTTTATGTTATTCACAAAGCTTCCAGCTAACAGTAGGCTACTAGTAGTTATGTCTTGAGGTAGTCAACAGTTATACTTAGATTTTCAACTGCACAGGGGGTTGGCACCCCAACCTCTGAGTTGTTTAAGGGTCAATTGTATTATCATGAGACCTGTTTTATTCTTGAAGATGCGTGCTGCTAGACCAGAAAGCATTCTGGATTTAGAATGAGAAAATGTAATTTTGAGTCCTGCCTTGCTGTGCTACTTACAGGTCAAGTCCTTGACCTCTCTGAGTATCTTCCCCTATGAAGATTATGGAGCTGATAATACTATCCCTGATTTCTTCCCAGGATTATCTGCACCAAATACAATTGTGTGTATAAAATCATTCTAGCTTCAAATGTCATTGATCATTAAATTTTAACAACCCCTAAAAACATTTATTTGTCTCCTGTTCCTACATTAACACTAATTTATCTCCACATTCCAAGGTGATAAACAGGTGAAGGAATGATGCTTCTCCTGACAGAAGTACCAATAAGAAAGCAGGAGGAAATATACTCGGAAGAAATACTTGGCCAACCCCTGGCTTAAACCAGAAGAGTCTGAGAGGAGGACCACGCCCAATGACATGAGGATGCCCAGCGACATGAGGTCCCCCTACTAGAGACCCTCATCCTCAAGCGCAGAAACAGAGAGAGAATGGATAAGCCATCCACTGTGACCTGTGCCCTGTGATTTTTCTGGGACTGATGCCTCAAGAATTAATTATTTGTCATTTGGAGGGAAACTATAATTAACAGTGGCCATCAGCAGGCCTTTCCCTTTGATACCAGGAATATATTTTACTTGGTTGGAATCATAAAATTAATAAATTCACAATCAGATTCACAAATTAATAAAATCAGTGCAAACTTTATCATCTAAATCTAGTTTACTGTCTATTTATTTTAAACACAACTGAATTCAAAATATTCAAGATAGTTGATTAAAAATAATCCAAATTTGAGTGGGAAAGAGCCTACCATTTATACTGCTACATCTCCAGATCCTTTATATTATCTTGGTCTCAAAATGATCTGGACAAAGACTAGGAAGGATATGAAAAAAATCTTTCTTAATATTAATTTAATTCTACTTAATGAATTAAAGTGAAGCAACAGATAGTTCCTACTTAGCACTGCAAAAAACCTAGAGAAAACCAAATTTGTTGCTTCTTTTACATGCAATTTCTAATAATTTCATATATTTAAAAATGATAAAATTACTCCAATAAATATATTCATGTCATTATATAAAAACAAAGTGGCCACCTTCTACAAATAGCCACTTTTTACTGCAAGATAGCACCTTGCAATTGTTAACACAAAAATTTCTGGAAATAAACTAGACGTTTGACCCCAAAGGCTTAAGTCACAACATTTCTCATCAGGATGATTAATCTTTACGAAAAGGCAGGAAAACAAGACAGGGCCGCCCACTCTGACATTTTCATTCTTTGAAAAAAAATCCCAATGTAGTTCATGAACTGGAGCCACCATTTATAAAAAGTATGTAATCCAGAATACATGTTGATTGTAAGATTAACCAGATCATTATCGTTCTTATTTTTTGCACTGAGAAAAATGTACTGACATAAAAAGTGGTACTAGCGCAGTTTTACTGAGAAATCTGATAAACCTTTGCCCAGGAACCAACCAATCTTAATAACAAGGTTACTTCATTTTTTCCTTTTCTGCTTAGTTGAAAAAAATATAAACAACAAAGTATAACATTAAAAAGAAAACTCACTCCATTAATTTCTACAAGACTCCCTTTTGCCCAACCTTTCCACATGCAGTGATTGGAGAATGGGGAGGATGTATTTTTCAGGTAGGATGCAGAGCATCCTACAGCTGCTCTAAGCTGGTGTGTGTGTGCATGTGTGCATGCGCGCAGCAGCAAAGCAGAAGCATCCTTGAGGTCATACAGAAAGGGAGAGAGGAAAGAGGTGTGACTAGCAGGAAGAGGTTTTTCTGCAGGCTCAGGGAGTTTGCTGCTGGCTGTATCTAAAGCATTCACCTAAAAGGAGTCAAATATGAGATAATTCTGAAAGATACGGGTTTGCTGCCTTTCTCTCCTTATTTCCTTCCCTCACTTTTGAACAGCTTAGATGTGGAGTAAACCAGCTCTAACCTTCAGGAAGCTTTGCTCTAGAGAAAAGAGAAGAGTATTAACAATTCAAGGTGAATCAAGGGAAGGAAGGGAATCATCCAAAGATGGAGGAGGGTGAAGGTGGGGAAGGAGTGTGGGGGTGGGGGTGGCATGCAGAGGGAACGGGCTCTGACAGCAGAAGAACACAGGCTAGGAAACAGCTTGGAAACAGCTGGTAAAACCACCGACTTGTGCATTTTACATGAACTCGCTTACCTGTGTGATTTTTTCTATTCCCTGGAAGTTGTGCTTTTCAAAATGTTCTGCGATATTTAGGAAGGTGTGACGTTCTAGATAGCAGCAATTACTTAGGACTATCAAAAGGCGCTGTTCCTAAAAGCAAAACAAATTTTTAGAGTATCACATTTACAGTGACAAGGAGAATAACTGATTAACACTTGTCAGGTTTAATCACAATCTCTGCTCTTTAACATCAATACTCAATGTTTGCTTTTCTTGATTCCTTCTTTCCCAATAATATAACATAAACACAATAAAATCCTGCAATTCTACTATTTGCTTATAATTACATGATACACCAAAGAATCAAATATTTCTTTTAAAACTTAGCAGCTTGTATGAGAAAACAGATTGATAAAATTCCATTAACTAGGATTAGCTGGGAACTGGGATCAGTGTTTCTTATGAAAAGCATTCTACTTTATAGTTTACTTAATACTTCGTGTACAAGAAAAGGCTACAAGAATAAATATTTTAAATAACTAATTACATTTAAAATGTAGAAACTATTGCAAAAATGTTCATAAATTTCGTATAACCTGGAATAGAATTACATAGCCATACATCTGTATGATGGGCTCCTTCAAATATCTTAGGCCATTAGGAATTATTTGTGTTCGCAGAAGAAACCAAGGAATCACCTCCCTCTAATGGGGAGTGAGTGTCACTGAGAAAGGACTCCACCCTAGGAAGTAGTCAGTGTAGACAAGAGGAAGAGGTACAAGCCAGTCACTTCTACATTCTCCAGGGTTCTGTCCACCTAAAGTCATTTCTTACAAAAATTACCACACGCAAATGCTGATAAACACAGTATCCTTTTACAGTTCAGAAGAACTACTTGGTAATAAAATTCCAGGAATGGCCCTATGTTGCTGATGCAGTTCACCAAGGGACCTGACCTGTGCTCCCGAGGGCGGGTGGGCCTTCTCTGGAACAATTTTGACTAATCTAGGGCCTTGACTTTGATCCTTCAACTAAACCTACAGCAGAAATCACTTTCCATCACGTACTTTGCATGCTCTGGGTATAATGAGAATAACTTACAGTAATTTGATACAGTAAATGTGGAAAGAGGTTCCTATTTTTTGCGATATGTGGAAAAATGGTAACTACAGTCCTTGAATTTACTTGCCAATCATATTTTACATTTCCCAATAATTTCATTTAGCTCAATAGTTTCCAGAAATCTTCTAGATTCCTTTATTTTAAATGTTCCCGTCTTTATTTCTGGCAGAGTGTAGCCTATTCACTACCTGTTTTTGGTCATCAACAAATACAAGTAAAAGGTCAAGGAATTATTAAAAGACCTTCAAACAAGTGAATGGCCTTGAATTACTCTATGGATAGGAAATGGAGCATAAGACAAGGTAAACAGGGTTGTATTACGTATAACACTCCTCCACGTTTTGTGAATAAATGTCAACAAGGAAAACAGTGAATAGCCACTGGAAACTCGCCCAGGTGAGGTGAGGACGAGGAGGCAGCATTCCCCTCCGGTCCCCAGGCCTGGAGTTACCATTAAACAGTCCCCGTAAGGACAAGGAGTAAGTAAACATGACGTTTCATCAGCTACTCCCAACATGCTGTTTGCCTCAAAAACCTCAGCTGGTTGTTTAGTTTTGAAGGTCAATCTTTACTTACTTTTTCCTTCCAGAGTCAAGCATCCTTATCTAGCAACCTGAGCCTGCCACACCTTCTCTGCCCTGTTAATTCTCTTTGTTTTCCCCATTGTAATCTACGTGGCTCTTAAAGAAAAGCTATTTGAGTGATTTAAAATCTTACTCCTGTAAGTATATTTGTTGCTCAAATCTAATCATTAAGATGCAATAAAAGTGGAAGGAAAAACTGAACAACACAGATTCTCAACCATGGATGACTAACCAAAAGCTTATTAACAAGTAAGATGGAGACGTACATTTGAAAACAACAACTCCACCTATCAAATGCAGCACGTGCAGGTGACAGAATATGGTCTTCTGTTATATGAGGGATTCCTCACAGCATCTCTGTGATGCAGGTGTCACCATCAGTTTTGTTCAGGAGAACATACGGCCTGAGCCTGCTCAGTGATATGCCTGAGGTTACACAGGATGCCAATCAGTGTCTTCTGACTCTGAATCTAGGTGTCTTTCTTACCATAGCTGCTTCCCTTCTGGATAACAGAACAAGACCCTAAGAAGATCTCACCAAATCTCACGAGATAGCTTCCAATGGAGAATACAGAGGAACTGAATTTGGTCACAAAAGAACACTGGAGAGTAGCAGGAGGGAGGCCCTGCAACCTGCAGAGGCACATGTGAGGTGCCTGGGGGGACAGGTGAGAATAGGCTCAATGTGAGTCAGCAGACAGCTGCAGCCTCATGGGTTACAGGGCATCCAGGGCTGACTCCTGTGCTCCACCCACTGGGAGAGGCACAGGAGCAGGGACATGCCACACCAGCAGGGAGAGCCTGAGGATTCAGGGTGCCAGCGAGGGGAAGACTCTTGCCGTCTCCATTCGGGAGGCCCTCTCCTACAGCCCTGTCTCCCCAGGACTCCCCCAGCCCGCTGCATTTCCAACCTTCTCAAGCCCCTCAGCCCTTGAGGCTGCGAAGCTTTCCTTTGTTTAAATGCGATTTTCCATCCCTCTCAGGAGTGCTGCTCTATCTGGATTTCCTTCTATACCTCTGATTAACCCTTTTCAGGGCATACTGAGGCTCTCTGCAACTGGCGAGCCCATAAATAATGGCACCCTCAACCTTATTTTTATATATTTGGCCCTTCTCTCATCCAACAAGTGTAGGGTTCCCCAGCTCCCCTCACTTTCTCTCCGCGCCCTGTCAGGGGAGCACAGAGTGCCTTGATGGCTCTGACTGGGCCAGTTGCCCATTTTTCCCTGCAGGCTTACACCCAAGCGGAGGCCCTGACCTCCCAGGCACTGATGAAGCTCTTTAGGCTGTAGCCTGAAAACACTGAGAGAGCAACCATGTTGCTAAATAGCAGAAATCTGCCCCGCCCTGAACCAAATGCTTTAAACCCTCCTATAAACTCCATGCCCAGGCCCCCTCATTGCCTACATACCTAGGCAGGTCATCTCTCCCTGCTGTTCCTGGTGAGGACTCAGTGCAGCCCCCTCTGTGTTTTGTTCCCTAATACTTTGTACTGATCACCCTGAATTTCATGCTTGTTTCTTTCGAATGCCAGCTGACCCCATTTCGGGATGGTTTGGGACAGTCCCTGGCAGCAACTCCCCTGCCACCACTCTTGGGGAGACTGCCTGCAAGTCTGGCTGAACAGAAGGAGGAGCATTTTTCTTAGAGTTCTTATCTATTCCCAGGTCTTATATTGCTTAAGTACTGCTGATTCACAAATCTATACCTTTATTTCTCTCCTGGGATCCAAACAAGGACATTCAATCACCCACTTGGTATCTACCTGTATTTCACCCATTCAACAAAGCTGGTCCCATCTGAATCTTTTTTTTTTTTTTTTGAGATGGAGTCTTGCTCTGTTGCCAGGCTGGAGTGCAATGGTGTGACCTCCACTTATTGTAACCTCCGCCCCATGGGTTCAAGTGATTCTCCTGCCTCAGCCTCTGAGTAGGAGCCTCCTGAGTAGAAGCCTGTAATCAGCCTCGATTACAGGCAAGGGCCACAATGCCCGGCTAATTTTTTGTATTTTTAGTAGAGATGGGGTTTCACCATATTGGCCAGGCTGGTCTTGAATTCCTGACCTCGTGATCTACCCGCCTTGGCCTCCCAAAGTGCTGGGATTATAGGTGTGAGCCACTGCGCCCGCCCCCCAAACTGAATTTTTAATCTTTCTCTTGAACCTGTATTTTCCCTGATTCCTCTATCTCAGTGAATGGTATCATTCTCTACCCAGTCATCCAAAAAATTGAATCTAGAATAATTTTTGAGATTACTTTGACCAAACTATATTTTTTCTAATATACCAAATCCCTTATTTAGGTATTCATACTTATAATGACCAGGGAAATGACATATGGTAGAAAATTTGGGTCAGTTTTTCCTTGAGACAGCCAGCCAGACATGTGCACACATATGCGCACGCGCGCGCGCACACACACACACACCCATACACCCTTCAAACTCATGACAAACCAGTGAAGATTATTTATAATAATAATTATTATTTTTTTGAGATGGAGTCTCACTCTGTCACCCAGGCTTGAGTACAGTGGTGCCATCTTGGCTCACTGCAACCTCCACCTCTTGGGCTGAAGTGATTTTCCTGCCGTAGCCTCCCGAATAGCTGGGATTACAGGCACCCGACACCACACCCAGCTAATTTTTGTATTTTTAGTAGAGACAGGGTTTCACCATATTGGCCAGGCTGGTCTCAAACCCCTGACCTCAAGTGATCCACCTGCCTTGGCCTCCCAAAGTGCTGGGATTATAGGCGTGAGCCACTACCCCCAGCCAGAAAGGGTTATTTCATTTATGATAGCTGGAGTTCGAGTTTCAATAGATGAATTTATACATGTAATAATGTAAGTTTGTGAATCTCCTCAATCTCCTTAAATACACGTATACATTTTTCAAAGTATGTGTGTATACATACATATGTATATATGCAGTATACGTATGTATACATCGGTGTATAAGTGCGTGTATGTGTGTATATTTCAGGCTGTGTTCAAATAAAATGCTATTAGGCAACTTATAGAAATAAAACAGAGAAAAGTAGAACTTCTCCCATTCAGGCAAAAGCTGGCGGGGGGAATGGGTGCCCTTGTCCTCTGCCTCCTCCCCAACCCATCACAGCAACTCTCAAGCACCAGTGAAACTACAAGGGCACCTATTTAACATTCAGAAACCACAAAGATGCAGATAGCATATGGAATGACTGAAATCACAACTCCAGCTAAAAATGTTAAGTGTGAAATTCAGATACATTATACTTTCCAGAAAATTTCATATAATATAGCTCCAAAGCACAGCACAATGTCCTATACCACACGCTACAGCAATGATGCAGGAACAAAGTAGTTTGATTTGTGAAATCGCTGTTACATGGTTTTAAAACGGTTTACTTTCTAGTTATCATCTGACTTACAGAGGTCAAGCTGAAGTCTTCATGGATACTTCCAAACAAATCAGGGGAAGAAACATCAACAGAGAGACTGAACACAGAAGCAAGTACAGTTAGAAATAAAGCACTCAAATTCAAAAATGCAATGAACTATATGCAAATTTAAAAATGCAATGAATTGTATGTAAAATGTTTAGTGAAAGTCACATAACTTTTAATTAAGTGCTTTAGACTTAACAGTTAACAGCTCAAAGAAGATATTACGGATACATGAAATTTAATCCACAGCATTAGGGATCTGGCTAACAACATAAATTCCTGGTGAAATAATGAGCTAAAAATATAAGATCAAATCAAAGTAAACCTGAAAGAATTAAAAAACCTTATTGGGTCCCTAGGGAGGTTATAAGTTTTATGTACAGAAAAGCAAAAGCCAAAATCAGTAAATAGACAAACATGGATAAATTTCCAAATTGTCAACTGAAGATATAGAAGGCATTTATTTCTGTATTATCTGTGTCAGAGCATAACTCTTAGGTACACAGAAGTTACACATGCCAAGTATAATTCAGAAAGAATAGATTTCTTTAAAAAACAGCCCTTTACAATGGTGTTCTATAGAACAGCATTATAAAATAACTACCACATGGATTTGTAAACATCAAGAGTTAAGATGTGTCCACCAGAGCGCCAATAACTAAGCTTGACCCAGACATGATTCTACCAACATGCTTAGTCTCTGACGAGAGTAACAGGCTTTCCCCTAATGCCAGAATTGTAAAAATAATCAACTAGGAGTTACACACTTACATTTAATACTTTATTATTTATAAAACCTGTTCTTTGGATAATTAATAAGCTAATTATGTCTTCAATTTGCTTGATATGTCTCCAATAAGGCAAAGATGAGTTAAAAGATAAGTATGGAAATAATATAGGTCAAATATAAAAAACAGCTATTACTTTAATATGGACAATCTTTCTTTCTTACCAGAAGTCTTAGGACACAAGACCAAGTATAAAACTTGAGTTTGTATTTTTAATTCTCCTAAATGCATTAGTGAGATTAATTTGATTTTTACTTACTGTGTAGTATCTATGTCTGCATCAGGTTTGGTGCTCAACTGTTCCAGACAGTATATAAAAACCTAAGTGAAAAAGTAAGTTTCAGAATTCTCAGAGGAATGAACTGCTAGATAACTTTACATAAAGTAGAATTATATATCCCGTAAGTGGTGTGGTTTTGTGTGCATAGACGAATATGTGTATATATTATATATGTTCCATTAATGACAGAAATATATATCCCATCCACATCTATCACATAAGTAATAGAAAATTAGGAGTGACTATGTTTTGACCAATTTTTAAGTTCGTAAAGATATTTTAGGAAAAAGACTTTTTCTCATTCACTCATCCACATTCTCAACTTTATGTGCCTGCAAAGCACTGGTCCCAGTAAAAATACTTCACATAGATATAATGTGAACAACTAAGTATCATTTCATTTACACTGTGCTCTAACAGAATATATATAAAGTACCAAGAAAATACAAAAGAGGGGAGCATAACATAAATGAAACATTTGGGTGTTGCTAAAACAAGTCCGATTTAATCTTACATTAAACTTCATTACCCTACTTACCCTAAACTATTATGTACACAGACAAGACGAAAAAAAATACATATTTAGTATATGTCATTGGCAGATTATAAATAGGAGAGGGGTTGACTGACACTTAGTATCATTTGAGGCTTTGGGCATTACTGCTTTCAATTATTACCTGCATGATATTGATGCTTAGTTGGCAAACCTCCTCCTGTGTTTTAGGTTGCTGAAAGACCTATAAGGAAGAATTTTGATTAAAGTTTTCGGACTTTGCTAAGAAAACAAGGCTTTTTGCGTATGAAGTTAGATATAAACAGTTAAGCCTGGCAAAAATGGTGAAACTCTGTCTCTACTAAAAATATAAAAAACTAGCTGGGCGTGGAGGCACACACCTGTAATACCAGATACTTAGAAGGCTGAGGCAGAGAACTGCTTAAACCCAGAAGGTGGAGGTTGCAGTGAGCCAAGATCACGCCACTGCACTCCAGCCTGGGTGACAGACCGAGACTCCATCTCAAAAAAACAGAACAAAACAAAACAACTGTTAAAACGTGGAACACTGCTTCAGGAGTGGTGTCCTTACTCTAAAAAGGAACATGAAAGAAGAGTTGGCCCAGTGGTGGTTTTCCTCACTGTGGGGACTTGGGCTTGAGAAGACAATGCCATGCTGGGCTGATGGTCAAGATCTAGCCTCATAATTCACTGTCCAAAAAGTGCTATCACTGTAACTGCTCTACCTACAACACCCGCACTCACATTTTAACTTTCATCGGCCTGTCTTGGAATCAGAAATCAGCATACCGACATAAACTAAATGGAACAAGCAAGCAAAGAGAGAGAAAAAAACCTTGCAATGCAGAGTCAAAAATGTACAACTATGATTCCCATGGGCTCCCTGGGAAACTGTGGAGTCAAAGCGGAACTGGAATACTTACGCTGGCCTCTCCTGGCTTGCACTCCAGAACACCCTTCAGTGACTGTAGAGAACGCACGATGCACTGTTCAAACTGACATGGCTGAAGGGAAAACAGTGTATCATAAAATTCAAAAGCAAGCTCTGGCTACTAAGACATATTTCACAGAAGTGAATATGGCCCCAAACTCCAAATTTTCCAGATTAATGGAAAGGAATAGAAACACAATCTGAAAAGTAATCTCCTAGTCGTTGAGTTTAGGTTTGGCATATGTTTTGTACTTCATATTTTAGAATGAATCAATCTTGAGACTCTAAAGTATATCTAATTCAACTAAAACTCAAATAGAACTAAAAATCTGCTTCAAAATTTTACTCTTCTAAGAGGCTGATACACAATGAGGAACAGATATAATGAGTTTACATTTTGAATGCTATTTCTGAGGTACATTCTGGGATGAGCTCAGTCTCCTAGATCTTCCACATCTCTGGAACTGTTAAGCAAAATTTAATGTTAATAATAATGATCTAGAGACGTACAGGATCTTTATATCAGAGAGACTGTAAATATTCATTTTCTATCTATATCAAGTCAGAAAATGAAACTTGAAAATATGTCCAACCAATGACATTTCAAGATAAGCTAGAATGAATCTTAACATCTTAGCTCCCTAAGGGTGTTTAAGTTTTGACTTTGTGCCAGGACCTACTCTAGGCAAGAAAGATAAAGGAATAAGTAAGACAGCCTTCTCATTATGTGTATATTTTAGGCAGGAGACATTACCAGAAAAGTCACAGTTGACAAAATGGTTAAAAAAAAAGGGTACAGAAATAAAATAATTGATATAATAAGCATCAAGAATAAAAGAAATAGAACTCAAGAGTAACAATTATGATGAAGGATCTACTCTAAATAGGACAGTCACAGAAGGCCCCCAAGACTGCGAGAACATTGATGTTGAGAAGGGAAGGGCAAGGGGGACCAGCCCTTTGAAGAAAAAGGGAAGGAGAGGAGCAAGTTCTCAGAAGACAGTGTACACAGGCCGCAGAGTGAGCAAGAACCCACTGGGAAAGCGGACCATAGGAAGAGCAGTGTGTCACAACTGCCAAACGTGAGCACAGGTCTCGAGAGACGGGGCGGGGGCAGGGCTTCATCAGGGCAGTGAGCCACAGAAGGCTCAAGGGTCAGCCAACCAGCTCTATGCAAAACATGGAGAGTGAGAACCTCTCTTCAAGACATGCATCAATTTTCAAAAGAGTTTGAGAAGAAAAGTGAAGAGAAGAAAGGAAGCGACATCTAAACACATCTTTTAAAAAGAAAGGTTTATTTTCTTACATAAAGGAACCCAGACTTAATGAAAGCTAAAACAGTGCCTCAGCTTTAGTGTCATGGTATTATGGAACTTTGAAACCACCAGAGGGCATTATAAAAAACAATTAAAAGTGAAAGTACAAAAACAATAATAAAGTAAGAAATACAGGATGAAATACCAACTGCACAGAAAGCGTTTAAAGAGGCAAAATGTTTGTTAGGTTACTGACCTTACTCATCTAACCTACCCACCTCAGAAAGTAGGAAAATTTAAGATGTTACAATGGTAATTATTACTATAATATTGACAATCAAATCGGAAATTCAACTGTGGGCAATTAAATGTTGATGTGTGGTCGGTCGCGGTGGCTCACGCCTGTAATCCCAGCACTTTGGGAGGCCGAGGCAAGTACATTGATTGAGGTCAGAAGTCGAGACCAGCCTGGCTAACATGATGAAATCCCGTCTCTACTAAAAATAGAAAAAATTAGCTGGGTGTGCTGGCTTGCGTCTGTAGTCCCAGCTACTCAGGAGGCTGAGGCAGAAGAATCACTTGAACCAGGGAGGTGGATGTTGCAGCGAGCCGAGATTGCGCCACTGCACTCCAGCCTGGGCCACCGAGCAAGACTCTGGCTCAAATAAAATAAAAATGACAAATAAATAAATAAATAAATGTATATTGATGCTCATGTGTGGTTATTTAGATTTCTTCTATTAAATCTGAACTCAACTTTCTTATTAATTTTATTTTTATACTCATACTAATATAATAAGTGGATACAGAATGCTAGAAAGTTCAATGAGTGCTTTCAGTTGAACTGGGGGTAGGTGATAGTCTAAACGTTCGCTATTTCTTTTTTCTCAAAAGAAAGAAATAGTCCTATCTCTGTGTATTGTCAGTGAGTCATCCAATTTAGCTGATTGTCAACTTATCACAAATCATTCCAGTTCTTCTGAAAGAAGAAAATTCTAAGAATCTCAGAATTATCCAAATTGAGAAAAGGCAGAAACCATTTTCAACATGAGAAGAAAACAGGATGCTTTCAAGTGAGCTGTTTCAGAGCCCTGAAGCGAAGCTCTAATCAGAGAGAATGCCTCAGCTGAGGGACAGTCACAGTGAGGCAGTGCTTGAACCTGACGTCCTTAATGGGATAAGCAGCATTTTCCCATCGCAGTCACAAGGGAAGAAAAAAGTTTTCTTGTCTCAAACAAATGGGATTGGTACTGAGGAAATGTTAAGAAAATATACATTTTCTTACATTGGTATGTGATAAGAGGTTAGGGTTATACAATTTAAATCATTGTTCAAAGTCTAAGAATTTTATATACATGCTGTGTTAAAATACTTATACTCCAAGCTGGAATCTAGACTTGTGCTCTAAGCCATCGATTCACCTTTTCTCTTAAGAGGTCCATGCAGAACAGCTAAAAAACTGACTCCGTGTTATCAGGTCTATCTTGGAAGGACATTTCTTCAAGGACATCTGGCTAGACAATGTCATGGCTGACTCCAGACGTGCTATTTCCTAGGGCTCATTCATTTGCAAAGTGCACTGGGGGGTCAGTTCTTTTATCCCTGCAGATGGTTATGTGGCTTGTGTATGAGATCAAACATGAAATTAGTTATTTTATGGTTGCAGTTGCACTGGTATAGTTAAACTTTAAAAATAAACTACAAAGAAGCTTCTGTAGTAACTATTTCAGAGCATTTTCACAGAGGCTGATGTACTACAATCAGGCAAATGGCTACTCCTGAGGTCTGGAGGCTTCCAGGAAAGCACACACCAGCTGACCATGTGTCCCTGAGGCACTGACCTGAAGAAGGACCTGAAGCCAATCCCTGTTTTATGGCTCAGAGTTACTGAATTTACGGCAGATTTTGAAAATGAGGCATAGAACCTTGACAGCAGACTCAGTTTTCTCAAATTGAACATGTAATCTTTTTCATTTCCACTTGACTGACTTGAGGCAGGTATGTCTAACCTGCCTGTGCCTATTTCATCTTGGGCAAGTGATTCAGTGGATGGTGACCCAATGACCCCTTTTGGCCTGTCTTCAAGCTTGCTGTGATAATTAGGATAGGTTTATATAAAAGAGCTCTGAAAACAGTAAACTTAATGCATTATTATCATAGTAGCCCCAGTGATCACAAGTATTAATTTAACAAGTAAACATCCTTTATGTCTGTCCAGAGCACTGCAGTGTACTAGGTGCTTTAGTCCACAGCATCTCATTGTATCCTAACCCACATCATAGTGAAGACGTATTCTGCTCCTTGTTTACAAACTAAGACCCTATGGTCAGACAGACTACATGGCTTCTTTAGGACTACACAGAGGATTGAACTAGGCTCTGACTCCAAATCAAGTGCAATAAATTTTCCCTTCATACCAGTGCTGTCCAATAGATGTATAATGTTAGCCACAAACATAAGCCACGTAAGAAATTTTAGATTTTCCAGTAATCACATTTTAAAAAGCTTTTTTAAAATAAAGTAATAAAATCAATTTTCATACGATCTATTTAATGCAATCTATCAAATATTATTATCTCCCATGCCGTCAATATAAAAAGTGGCGATGGTTTACATTGTCTTTTTGTGCAGATGGTGCAGGTCTATACCTTTCTCTAAAGATTTAGTGTGAGGGAGAATTAGCTATAGACTAGTTTCTATTTAAATACAAACAATTGTAACAGAGACCCCATCAATTAAATTTTTCTTTCTTCTTCTTCTTTTTTTTTGAGATGGAGTTTTGCTCTTGTTGCCCAGGCTGGAGTGCAGTGGCACAGTCTTGGCTCACTGCAACCTCTTAGGTTCAAGCAATTCTCCTGTCTCAGCCTCCCGAGTAGCTGGGATGACAGGCATGCACCACCATGCCCGGCTTATTTTTGTATTTTTAGTAGAGATGGGGTTTCTCCATGTTGGTCAGGCTGGTCTTGAACTCCTGACCTCAAGTGATCTATCAGCCTCAGCTTCCCAAAGTGCTGGGATATAGGTGTGAGCTACCATACCAGGCCTGATTTTATAAAAATATTTTATAAAATATTCTATAAAATAGAATTATAATTGACTCATTAAAAATAAACTTCCCTCACTCATTTAAATCATGATTAAGCATGATTTAATTTGCAAAAAATTGTTAGTAAGCATTGCTTTTCTAAATCACCTTGTTATACACAAAGTAAGGTACAACAATATGATGTATTTACATTAACCTTGAACTTTGGAGGAACAGAATGAGTCAAAAATTCCCCAGACCCCAGAAGACGACGGTCCATGAGAATTACAGTCAGCCCTTCATGCCCACGGGCTCTGCATCTGTGAATTCCACCAATGGCAGAACTGGCTGGATAGAGAGTCCAAGGATACGGAAAGCCAACTTTTAGGGGCTTGAGAATGAAGGGATCTGGAAGAAACCCTCGCTGAGGATACCAAGGGACGACTATACAGAAATTCAAGGAAATTTAAAAATATTATGCAGGATCATTGTTTCTTGACAGCCTGACTCATCACTGGTTTGTAAATCTGGGCAAGTCATGACCATTTCATTCTAGTTTCCTTATCTAAGGCAGAAACTGGTAGTTCTAGGTTTGCTATCCTTTTTTCTTAATAAGGTAAGACAGAAAACAGGAGCAGCCATGTGTTCTCCCAGCCTCTGTTGCTGTCAGGGATGTTGCTGACAAGGACAGGCACAGAATGTGTTCTGACCAATCAGACAGAGGACAGTTGTAAGCTGTGGCTCCTGGGAGGGACTGGCCTTTCCTTCTGACAGCAGCCGGGCCATGAGTGACCATGAGGCCAGCCTGAGTAGAAGCCGGGTCACAGGGAAGAAGGACAGAGTCAGCCCTGGGCACTGACCGCATGACCAGGCTGCCAGGTCACTGTGAGAGACGGAAGTCCCTGCCTGGTGAAAGCTACTGGGACATTTCGGCCGCTGCCTGGCCATCGTCACTGGCGCAGTCATGATGAAAAATACATCACAAAAAGAAAACAACATTCCATTGAGCACCTGTGAGATAAGCGTGAAAACCCGAGAAATCACGAAGATTATTTTCAAACCTAAAAGTCCCAGCTGAGAAGATGAAGAGTCTAGAAACAGGTCACATTTGGCTGCCTGGCCTGTGAATATATCTGCAGTGGTCTGTGGTGGTTGTTTTTGTTTGTTTGGTTTGCCTTGAGTTCAGAGCCAGCAACATCATCTCTTCTATCCTGCTTTTCTGAAAAGCTTAAGTTGCTGAGTAGTTTAGAATTAAGCATACTCTGCTCTTTAAAAAGTAATTCAAACAAAAATAGTAAGTTACACAGGATGAAAAAGGTCAACTCTAAAAGAAACCTATTGTTTGTTTAATATTTCTGGTTAGTGTTAAGCAAAAATGTCTTAGAATAAAAACGTTAAGAATTTATATTTCTATTTACAGTTGCAATGTATGAAGCATATGCTCCTTATTAATATGATAAACTATTTATTTTAAATATAAACTAATGGCTAATAATTGAAAACAATTTAAACTTACTAGAGAAGTCAGTCCTTCATTATCAACAATCCAGTCTTCCTTTTCAGCTAACCTCTTTATTTCTATATGAAAACAAGCACACAAATACTTTTTATTATAATTATCTTACTAAATTTTATACAGATTAAAAATTTATACAGGTTATGATTTTTAATTGTTTTATGTAGGCCTGTAAAAACTTGGTGAAAGTAGGCAAAGAATATAATTTTGGTAGACTTGAGGATTTAAGTACATATTGTTCACTGGATTATTCTAATGAGATACTAATTAAATAAAAGTTTTTACTGCAAAGTCCAATTTGGGGAATTCCAGGTTAGATTTAAGGACAACTTGAGACAATGATTTATTACTCATTCAGGATTCTTCACAACACTAGACATGTATAAAATAAGCCATACAGTATAAATTTTTTCCTAAAATTTCTGATGAATAATTTGGATGATTTTTGAATCCCATACATTTCTGACAAGGGCAGTATGATTCTCACTTGGGTAAGGGAATGCCACCTGCTCAAACCTTCAGGGCTGGGGCAGGCTCAGGTTCCTAGGTGAGGAGGAGGTAATAAACTAAGAGCGAATGGCCAACTTCTCACCTGGGTTCCATTCCCTTCCCATTTACACAGTGTATCACCCACCAATTTTGCAGGGATGTAAGCTTCCTACCCAAAAGCCTGGCAATAGATGTGTCATTTTCGCCATGTTCTTGACTATTTTTGAAAAAATTTAATAACCAAACGGCTGCTTTGTAAAGAAAAGCTTTGTTTTTTATTATTTTATGTAGAAAATTCTGAAAAATTTATAAAGCGTAAAGAAAACAAGAATCATCTATAACGTCTAGAATCCAGAGAACCAATGCTAAGAGACAAATCAATGTCCTTTGACTGGACATGGATTTCTAGAAACTAAAATTTAAAACTATACATCCATATATTTTCAAAACTGAGATCAGACTTTACATACATTTTATACCCTATGTCTTCTACTTAACAACTGTCATAAGGATATTCTTGCATCTTTAAACATTTTCAAGTATAGCCATCTTAGTTTCTGCACGGTCTTAATTCTCAACTAAACTGATTTGAAAATACATCACAAAAAGAAATAACATTCCATTGAGCAGCTAGAAGTAAGATGAACCAATATATTCAAATTTCCAGAAAAGTAACTTTCTCTTATTTTCAAGGATTTGGAAACTGAAAGGAGGTGGCATATTCAGATAATCAGTTGGTAAACATCATTAACTTTTCTAAACACACCTTCCGCTGTGTGCTGCAATGTGACCATTACGCAACGTACTCGGAGATCCAAAATGAGATCCTGGATAGTCTGTAACAGGTCGTTAGGAATTTCAAGGGCAGTCAACGATTCATGAGTAAGCCTGTGAACAAACACAACCAAACAAAGGCGAGCAGAGTGGGATGGCAAAGCAATTCGTAGAATCACTTTCACTGTATAAGCATTCCTCATGGAGCTTACATGCTATAGCATGAGGCTGAAAACAGAAACAGATCACAACAGGGATTGTACAGTAACAGTAATACACAGTTAAACAACAGAAAAGATGTATAACAGTAGAACATTCTCATCTGACATAAAACACCAGGAACGCTGAGAAGCTTAGCTATCAGATAACAAATAGGAAACAGTGGGGGCAAAAGGACAAAGAGACGAAAAATAATTCCTTCCTCACCGAATGTATTAAAAATATTCCATACTGAGTATTTTTTTTCCAAAACTAAAAAACCAAATGTACCCCTTTTTCTGAGAATGTGTCCATATTCACCTGATGGTCTGGACGGCGTGAGCAAGCCACTGTCCGGAAAGCTCGCACTTCACCTCCCAGCCTCCGTACTGCTTGGCTTCCCCATCCCGGATGCTGAGGGGAAGCAGCGCTCCGCGGGTCAGCTTCACCAGCGAGTGCATTACTTCCTGAATCATTTTCTAGAAAACCAGGAACAAGTGCAACAGCATTAAAGTATCATTAATCAGATGACAGTAACTAAAGGATGATGCCTGGGCAATAACGAATGTCTTGAACACAAAATGAGAAATGAAAAACTCTCCCCTGTGAAAAAGTCTACACACTTACTATCCCTTACTCACCTTAAAATCATTTTGTCTTTGCCTTACATTCTTTGATCTTTCAATCTGGCCTGACTTCTCAGCAGTCTTAAAAATTAAAAAATAAAATAAAACACATTAGAAATAATTTATGAAAATAAGAAATATTTTAGCACTTGTACATGAAGAGAACATTAAATATGGTTATAACTTGATTAAAAGGAATGTTTATGGCATAATCTATGTTTCTGATTAAAGAATGATCAATTAGAAAACCTTCCTTATTCCAATGAGAAGTCCCATAAATGAATGTAAGAATTAAGTTGAAACTACCAATTTTATAGGTGAATTTCATATACCATTTTCATCAACAATTTCGGTATCATACGTAGGATAACACTGTCAACCTCATTTCTCATTAGCTAGTAAAGAAACCAAAGGAAGCCTAATCTGAAATCTGTCATTTTATTTTTAAAATACTATAAACTATAGCTCTTCAGATATTTTCAGTTTGATTTAGGAGAAAATACATTCTTCATTCTAGAATTAATTTTTGTTTACTGAGATAACTCATGTTTTTTTCCAATATTTCTCTTTCTCCTTAATGTATGGAAAACTACTTTATATTGACTAAAAGAGAAACCTATTCAACTGGATTTCAGTAAACTTTTTATTAACACATTTGTAACTAAATATTATTATATAAAGTGACCTAGAAGGACAAGCCTAGGAAACTTTCTAAATAAAGAAGCATTAGCAAAATTATGCAATGTAAAATAAAATTCTGACACTTCCTTGACATAATGCAAAAGTTAATCTTTACAGATAAAACCCTCATGCATTATTGGTTAATGCATGAAAGTCAAGAGACCTTTTAAGTTAAGAACAGGTGCATTGTAAATGATCATGATACTGACTTTATGTTAATTTTAAAATACAAGCAATGTTATGTGCATGTATATATATTTATTTCTGTATAAGCTACAAAAACTGAATGTAGAGTTAGTTTATATAATGAACATATCGATGTAAGTAAAATATGGGTTAGGACTATTGGGTGTTTTCAACAAAACTATCAGACACATCTGACAAAAATTATGGGCAGCACATGCATGGACAAACATCCTTCAAACTCTACGTTCATTTAAAAATTTTACATTAAACTATGCAGCTTTTATCATTTTCTTTCTTTCTTTTTTGAGATGGAGTTTCACTCTTGTTGCCCAGGCTGGAGTGTAATGGTGCAACCTCAGCTCACTACAACTTCCGCCTCCCAGGTTCAAGTGATCCTCCTGTCTCAGCCTCCTGAGTAGCTGGGATTACAGGTGCCCGCTACCACATCCAGCTAGTTTTTGGTGTTTTCAGTAGAGAGGGAGTTTCACCATGTTGGCCAGGCTGGTCTCAAACTCCTCACCTCAGGTGATCCTCCCGCCTCAGCCTCCCAAAGTGCTGGAATTACAGGCATGAGCCACTGCGCCCAGCCTATCATTTTTTTCTTTATAGAAGTACATTTTTGTCTGAAAGAATTAAAGGTATGTATAAAAACTAAACCTGCAATTCATCTCAATAATCATTCAAAAAGCTAACTCCTGAGTTCACCGGTCAACGACACTCAGAATTCTTTGTACAGCAGGGTTTAACACATACATTGCTTTTTCCTTTATGTTTAAGACAAGTGAGAAGGAACTAAAGTGTTTTAAGCCTACAGTGAGTAGGAATGAGAGGGGCCAGGGTGCGAGCATGGCCAGCCAGCAGGATGCTGCGGTGGTCCAGGTGAGCACAGGCACACTGAGACAGCAGCAGGTAAGCCCAAGTGACTGAGACAGGCCGCCTGAGGGAGAACCGGCTGTCGTGGGTGCTGCAGTGAGGAAGGACACACGCCTAGAGGGACTCCCACCTAAGTCGCACCTGCTCGGGTAACACCAGTGGCTCTGAATGTCTGCTCAACTGCTTTCTGAAAGCCTGGTGTGATGACCATAATTAGAACACTGTTGGTGATATGGGGTATGGGCATAGAGCAAATGAATGCCCTGGTCACTGAGGTGACAGACCTCTTCTCTACACGTTGCAGTTTGTTAGGTCTTAGGCTTGGGCACTTTTTTTCTTTTCTGTCTATACTGTCTAGTGTGTTCCTGTGGCTTCAAATATCATTTCTACCTAATGCCTTCCAAATCTCTACCTCCAGCCCAAATATCTCCTCTGTGACCCAGATGTGAATCTTGAATAACGCCCAGGAATCTCAATCTACCACATTATCAATGGAAATCTGAAACTTCCTCCAAACACGCTCTTCCTCAGGTCTTTCTGGCTTGGCAAATGCACTCTTGCTCACTGAGGAGCCCACTGGGAGCAACACTGGAATCCTTCTCTTCTCTCCGTCACCTTAACATCACTTCCAAAACACAATCAAACCTACCAACTGCTCTCCAACTCCACTGATGAAGCCTTCATCCAAACCACCAGTTTCCTGCCTCTCCCCTAAGTTTGTCCCCAACAATTCATTGCGAACACGCAACCAAGGTGCGTTTTTTAAAACTGGAAAGCTGGTCTGTTCCCCACCCTATGACCTGGGATGAAGCCGCTGCCAGTTGGGCCTGTCCCTCCTAACCCTCCCACTGCTCAGAAACGCTTCTGCCCGTCGGGGCTTCCTTCCTTTTCAGATATGCCAAGCTGCCCTCCTGGTGCTGTGGGCATCGTTCTCGCTGCCTGGGGCCCGCTTCCCCCCATCCTGTGTGGTTGTGTCCTTATCCTGTGCCATGTGTCAGTTTCAATATCACCTCCAGGGAGAGGCCTTCCCTGACTTCCATCCCACTGCTGATATTCTATCTTACAATCCAATTGTTTCTTTTATAGCTCTTACCAGAATTTTAAAAATAATAATTTAAAAAATTATTTTGGTTCTGTCTCTAGAAGAGGAAAGGTCATGCTTATTTTGGTCACTGTTTTATTTATATTGTAGATATGTAAATTTGTGCATATGTCTACATATTGAGTATGCACACATGCGTTTATATGCATGTTATATATTACGTTTCCATATATGTATACATATGTGTACATGGTGTAGTGTGTCTATTGTGTGTGCATGCATATGTGTGTGCGCATATATTATGTGTGCATGCATGCATGTGTGTCTCAGTACCTGGTACCTGGCGAATAAATGATCACCTAGGGTTAGGGTTCTCCCAGACCTTCTTGAATATACTTAAGAAAGGGTAACTGCCCTGAATACTCTGGCTCCTGACATGAGAGTGGCCCTTGGAGGCAGATCTGCCAGGCGTAACCCTACGATATGCTCCTTTCAAACCTAACAGGCTCAATTCTTCTTCTGGAGATGTAAGATGGTAGCAAATGGGATAAGCAGAGGTTGGAGAGCTTTGTGTAAAGGTTGGGGGTTGAGAGGACTGCTCTGCTTGATGAATTCAGAGATTGTTGCAGAGCCCAGCACCTACTACACTGTCAGGAGCTAAGTGTTTGTTAAGGACCTCATGATGGTTAATTTTGTGTCATCTTGGCTGGCCCACAGGGTGCTGGACATTTGGTGAAACATTACTTTGGGTTAGATTAACATGTGCACTGTGCACAGCAGAGCCTCTCCTGGATGTGGGTGAGCCTCATTCAATCAGTTGAAGGTCTGACCAGCACAAAAGAGCTGATCTTCCCTTGAGTTAGAGGCACTCCTCCTGTCTGCCTGCCTTCAAGCTGGGACACTGGGCTTTATCTGCCTTCATAGCTGAATTGAAACATCTGCTCTCCTTAGGTCTCAAGCTGGCTGGCATTCGAACTGGAACTTAGCATCAGCCATCCAGCTGGGCAACACATCCTGCAGACCCTTGGGGCTTGTCAGTTTCCATAATGACATGTGGCAACCCCTTACAATAAATCTCTTCATGTTTGTGTGTGTGAGTGCAGGTATACGCATACACACCCCCTACTGGTTCTGTTGCCCCGGAGCACCGACTCACGCAGACTTGCTCCACCGTGCTCCGGAGGGAGGCACATGCCAGTATAAAAATGCAAGTGTCTGAGTGTCAAAGGGCATCTCCTCTGCTTGTACCCTCCACAGTACCTGACGCCAAACTTTGCACATAGTAGCACTGTGCAATGGGAAGATTATTTCATAGTCATTTGTTCTGTTACATATTTTTAATTCAAAGAAAAGAGTGAGAATCGTTTGTTAAACAATATATAAAAATTAAGGCTAAATTCTGCCAGAAAAATTTTGCCCAAACAGGTATTCATGAGTGGTTGATGAAATCTACTAGGCGGTAATTTTGTAAAATCCAGGACCTGTCTCCAAATATATGAAAAGCAGAGGGAAAGGGGGTTAGTTGTGGGGCAGACCCTTTTCAGTTGTTACTTATTGTTTTAATTTAACAGAGTTGACTATCTCCAACACAATGGATTATGTAAAGTTTACCCTGTTTTTAAAAGAAAATCTAATTTTGGAATGTGTGATGCATTTTAATTATATACTATGAGTTATGTAACTTTAAAATGCTGACAATATTTAACAATTATTTGAATGTTTTAAAGATTTTTATCTAA
Organism: Cacajao melanocephalus; assembly: GCA_963573385.1. Lineage (NCBI taxonomy): Eukaryota > Metazoa > Chordata > Mammalia > Primates > Pitheciidae > Cacajao > Cacajao melanocephalus. The sequence goes on from CAUYLG010022653.1 coordinate 30,120, forward strand.
AAATACACTATATTTAAACTATATCTAAAGGTGAGATCTTAACCTACTATTAACCATTTCGTTAACTAGAAACCTTAACTCTTTCCTGCACACACAGACCAAAACTACTTGTGGTAAGAGTAACGGCTGGATTTCACTGTTTTGATTCACATTTGTTACTTCGCATGGCCTTCACTGGTTTGAAGAACTGACTATTTTTTAAACTGTTGGAAACTTCATCTAAATTTTTAACGGATGGGCTCTTAATACAAGATAGTTTTATAACAAGAAAAATATAAAAATTCAAGTAAATTGTGTTTAAAAAGTATCCAGCTTTCTTGCATGAGATTAAATAGCTATCAAAAGCCCCAGAACTCTTCCCAGTATTAACTGAATCCAGTATCTAGATTTCACTTGCAGACAGGCAAAGGGAGCATGCACCCCTAGCTCCTTTGCTCCTTATACAGCCCTGCGCTTTCCTCTAGCTCTTCACAAGAGGGCACATGGTTTCAAAACATGCCCAAATCTGCAGAGAAAATTACATGTAATTAATAATTATTGCTATAAGCTTTTAAGTTTATAAACATAAATAGGTAGAAATATCATAGGCATATCCAATTCAGCACAACCAATTAAGAGTCATTTCTTCATTTCAACATTAATATTCATGAGTTCTGAAGTAGACATTTATTTTTCATCTACAACCAAATATTTCATTTATATGTTTGGTATATAATTATGTATAATCTGTAAAAAAGCAAAACATACTCCCTGTTCACTAAAATATCCTAGAACAAAAATTCTTAGGAATTTTATGTCTCAAAAAGACTTTATGGAAGGCGACTACCATGCATGTGTGGTGGGCCACCTGTGGGAACTGATGCAAATGAGGGACATTTCATTCCACTTGGCTGGAAACAAACACTGTGGTTTAAAACCCATGTCCTGAAAGACTAATTCTTTAGATGAGTTGATTCATCTTGACATTATTCGATTCTATTCCAGCAGTTCATCAGTCTACTATTTTCTAATGTTACCAATTTTTGTTAACTGAACACCTATTGACTGTCAGGCCGATGAGATTTCAAAAAGTAGAAATACTGGAAGAAATTTCATTCCAAATAAGAAGAGGAAACTCTTACTTATCTGTCAGACATTATTATAAGCACTTATACTAACTCATTGAATTCTCAAACCAGTCCTATAAAAGTAGGTGCAGAGAAGTAATTTGCCTAAGGCCATGGCTAGTAAGTGGTAGGCATTGGATGTTTCCATTATGTTCCTAGTGTTCCGTGCGAAAACCTATGAATGCTGCCTGTGCAAAGGCATGACAGGGAAGCATCTCATCTTTCCTGCCCACATGAACAATTTGGTTGAGGAACAGAGCAGACACGGAGAGGAGGCTGGTGCCCACAGTGCCACTACTGTCATTGTTTAGAAGGCAAGGGACCCAATGCTTGTCCTCAACATGGTGAGCCCCACAGCTCTCACCCAGCTGAGATTCACAGAGGCACAAACTGATGGTGACACAAACAAAAGCAGAGTATTGGAAAAACTTATCAGGACAGAACTGAAATGAAAGTAGTTTCTTCCTAAGCCAGCAATAAGCAACATTCATGTACGCAGACCTGGGAAACCTGACATTCGTTTTATGGAAGAACTTCTCTGTATAGCTAAATTTTCTATAGAGTTCATGCATAACTAACAAAGAAAAGAAAGTTATGCATTGCTTTAATATTTGAATGTTAACTTTGTAGCATCCACAAAGTAACTGAATACTGAAATTAAAGAAAAAAACGTATTGATAAGTCGTGCTTACAAGATTGGTTTTCTTGCACTAAGGAGTTTGTGTTTGTGCATTACACATTGCTGTTTTTGGTAAATTTCATGGATTAGAAAACCAACCATTCATATAAGCAAGGCTGCAGGAATCCATTGGGTTTACAACAGAGAGAGTAGGCACTTGGAGTTCAAATATACAAAGAAAAAAGTTCCAGAGCACATCTCTCTTTCCCTAATATCAGCATGAATATATGTCCACAGTCAAATGACACTCCAAAGACACCCAACGCACTCTGACACTTAACCACTTTCCACCAAAGAGGAGGGGTCTTAAACCACAAAGGCTGTGCCTTTGTGCAAAAAAAGCAAAAATGGTTTTAGCCTTTGTCCATGTCCACTTCGTGTGTTGCCAAGTCAAAAAGAAGCAGAAACAAGCCTTTACCCTTAAAAGACACCTATATCCCCTAGAGCTCTTGGTGTAGAGAGTTCTCCTGCAGAGACATGAAACACAGCTGTCTTCTCAGTCTTCCAGGTAGGGTGCCCTGGGCAGCCCGGGACAAATGGCATTGGAATCTATATCCAGGAGCTGGAGCCCTTTCATGGCACACTTGAGGTGAGGTTAGAAAGTAATGAACGAGACTGGCTTCCATGTGCCACACACAACAGTCAGAATCATTCCTTTATGTTCATGCATTCTATGCTATAATCATATTATGATGAAGATACTAAGCGTTAATAAATGTGTGACTACAGAAGATGGACGACGGGCTTATAAAAACTTCCGTAGGCTGATAACAATGGGGCTAGATTGCAGAATCTTTAAATTCTTTCCAAAGGAAACTGCATATTCTATGGATTACTTTGTTCTGGGTGCAGGCTGCCGAGGTGTTATCCTTGTTTCATCATTGATTCACAGTCTACTGCACATCACCCAGAATTTGGCCTGACTGGCATTATCTCAATTTGGAGTCCTTGAAAATAGTCCAAGCTTTCTTTTTTCTTTAATTGCCTATCTCATTTAATCCCTACAACTACCTGTTAAGATAGATGCTCAGGGTATTCTCCTTTTGCACATGAGGAAAAGTGACTAGTTCGAGGTCATATAGCTACTAAGTGAGAGGGCTTTATACTTTAATCTTAAACTATGGTGATGGTTATAGATGTTGCACCTCTACATTTTTAAAAAATCACTTAAATCTAACATTTTTTAGACCAGAAATGCACAGTGACTCAGCTCCACCTCTAGTCGGGTCCATATACATACCTCACTGAAGAGGCTTCCATTAACATAGGAGATCCAGAGCTTCCAGAAGTTAGGCAGCTGGCTTAAGACAAGCTTGGTCAATTTTTCAACAAAGGCCACCCTGTGGGGAGTTTTATATCTCCAGGCTAAGAGGGAAAAGAAGAAAGTACCATGATTATACTTTTGAATCAAGAATATATCTTTGAGCATATTGCTGTCCCCTCTGTGCACCTCCCAAAACTCAAACATGCATTAGCAATAGCCTGAGATTGTGTGGAAGCTCGCGGCTCACTTGGCTGACATCGGCAGTGGTACGCTCCTCACCAGACACCCCCACTTTTCTCCTTGCCAGAGGGCAACGAAGAGCGCTCCCCTCCATCACAGCTGACCAGCAGGCCAGGGCGAGGGACCACGTGGCCACACCTCAGCACTGGGAGGGCTACCTAGAGGAAGTGGCTTTGACTTGTCAGCCTTGTCCTCTGGCTAGTATATGTCAGCCTTGTCCTCTGGATAGTATATGTCTTTTCCAAAAGTTATGCCTTCCAAGAGCAAAGGTAGGCAAAGGCAGGGGCTGCTCTATAGCCAGTCGTGAAATTCCAGCTACTATCAGCCCGTGAGAAATGCTGTCATACACCCTAGGAGGTGAGAAGGCTGGAAGGAATCCAGTTGTCATAAGGAAACATTCAAGAGCAATCACATACTAAATAACCTCGCCTATAATACAGAAATTTAAGAAAAAAATAGAAATGCTGAAACCTCTTTGGTTATACATTATTTAACACAGTTACTGCAGTAACTGGGAAATAAGGGCTTAGACTTAGACTAACGTAGTTAGTAATTACATGTAGTTGTAATTTTGATAGATTTACAGGATTGCCCTCTAAAGGGGTTATTTACACTAGTTCCAACAATTACATGTGCAAGTAGTGGCCTCGTCAATCAACTAACATAGAAAACCCAAACAAAATGGTCAACACCAAGGGTTTTTGCCAACCTCATATCTCACTGTAGTGTTACACTACCTCTCTTTTTCTTACTGTGAGGTGTCTATTCACACGCGTATGAACCACTGAGACTTCCTCTCTGTAGCCTGTAGAGCCTCTTTATTTACTAGGTATATTAACCCTTTGTCTATGCTAGAAGTTGCAGGGAAAAGTTTTAAATTCATTTTCACAGGTGTGAAAGGAATGGTTCTTAAGGGCACATTGTAAACTTTGATTTGTTCATTCAGTCAATATTTACTGAGGATCAACCATATGCTTATCATGCAGCTCCACATGATCAAAACTCATTCAGAATGCTGAAGAAGGCCAACTCTGCCTTTACAGCTTAGAATCTAACAGAACAGTCAATTAACCAGTTCAATACATTATGATGGTAATCTGAGGTTAGTGGGTTTCATCTGGAGGCAGCAGTTATAGACTCTTCTTTCCAACAATAGTTGATTAACACCTGTTTTCCAGATGGCAGGGTGCAGGCCACGGCCAGCTGTGTCAAGGGTCCATTGATAAGGTGAAAAACAGGACAAGAAAATCTAAAAATGGAAGCACTGAAAGTTTGCCTTTGACTGATTTGGATGTTTTGTCCCCACCAAATCTCATGTTGAAATGTGATCCCAAATGTTGGAGGAGGGTTTTGGGGGCAGGTCCCTCATGAATGGCTTGGTGTCCTCCTTGCAATAATGAGTGAGTTCTGGCTCTACTAGTTCACACAAGATCTAGCTGTTTCAGCTATTTCCCATTTGCCCCAAGAACACTGTTGTCTCTAATCCTAATGGAACACCATACACATTTCTATTACATTAGGATTAGAGATGAGTTCTATTCAGAAATAATTCCGAGAACAGTTTTTTGTTGTTGTTGTTGTTTGTTTTTTTGAGTCAGAGTCTCACTCTGTCACCAGGCTGGAGTGCAGTGGTGTGATCTTGGCTCAGTGCAACTCCGCCTCTGGGTTCAAGAGATTCTCCTGCCTCAGCCTCCCAAGTAGCTGGGGCTACAGGTGCATGCCACCATGCCCAGCTAATTTTTGTATTTTTAGTAGACACAGGGTTTCACCATGTTGGCCAGGATAGTCTCGATCTCTTGACCTTGTGATCCACCTGCCTTGGCCTCCCAAAGTGCTGGGATTATAGGCTTGAGCCACTGTACCTGGCCCCAAGAACAGATTTTATATTTTGTTTTCACACTGAAAATCAGTGAGATTTGCTTCAGCCTCAAAGAGCATGTTTATGTAAAATTAAGTGAGTGCTGGCAGTGAGCTGCATTTTTTTTCCCTAAACGGAAAATGGGTTAAAAGAAGCTGGTATTTATATCTTCTCCCTTGCTCCCTCTCCTGCCATGTGACACTCTGGCTCCACTTTTGCCTTCTGCCATGATTGGAAGCTTCCTGAGGCCTCCTAGAAGCAGGTGCCGGCACCATGCTTCCCGTACAGCCTGCAGAACTGTGAGCTAATAAACCTCTTTTCTTTATAAGTTACTTAGCCTCAGTGTTCCTTCATAGCAACACAAACAGACTAACATAGCTTTGTATGGCAGCAAATGGATTCTTACACAGTATCTTTCTCAGAATAATGTTTCAAAAGATCTCAACTCCTCTGTGCAATTACATTGAACATTATATAATGTTCGATGCCACCCCATAGAATGTAGGAGCAAATGGTTCTGATACAACATTGTTTATTCTAACATTTGGTGAGCTGGGAGAGGAATGGGAATAGGACAAGAAGGAGTACCAACAGTATGGAAGCCCTTCATTTAGTACAAATGGATCATCTAATTTTAAGGTGCTCTTATGATGAACATTCATTTATAATAATAAAACCTTAGAAAAATTCCCTACTTCAATGCTTGTGAGAATAATGTAAAACATTTTAAAACAACTTTAGAGGTATCTGAATTTAATATAAGGTAAGGTATTTCCATTACTCTATTTAAGTTTCTTAAATCTGTTATTGATATCGCAAACGGCTCATGACTAGTGGCATCTAATTTGGTGCATGAAAGCATGATAGTTGATCATGCTGTATCTCAAATAGGGAAACAGTTCCAGAAAGTTCAGAAATGCAATATACTTAAAATTTTAGATGCTTCATCTTAGGAAAAAGTATTAGTAATTATTTTATGTTTAATTAACAACCAATCCTTCTTTCCAAACCAAAGTTAAATTTCATCAAAAAAGATATGCTGATAGAAATTACTTTTGTTGCAAATTCCATCTTAATGAAGTTCTCATAGAATTTTTTTCTGTGGCACTTTTAAAAAATTCAACCACAGAAAAAGTAAAACCAGACTTGAAGTGAACATGTTGAATAAACGCTAACCTGCACCCAATGACTTAATTAAAAATCAAACGGCATTTCTTTAAGTGTCATATATATTTTAATTATTAAATTACTGGGTAGTTACTGTTACAAGCAAAAGAGATGATGGCTGATAATACTTAAAAACAACATAAATTGGGGAATTTTCCAAGTGAAGAATGTTTGAAATTACACAAGTACAAATTTAAAAGACCCAGTGACAGTGGAGGGAGATACTTACCGTCATCTCGACCAGACTGAAAGCTGCTGCCTCTCTTGAGGGACGCTGTCTGACTGAGATGGCCCAACACTGAGGGACGGGTATCATTATCAAGATCCAACATGGGACTGTGCAGGCCTGGGCTACCTGGGAAAGAAAGGAGAGATTTCCGTATGCTCTACATACTCCTGCTTAGTTGATTTAATGGACTGCTCCTCTGAGGCTATTTCTTGCTCTATTGCTCCACTCTTAAATATAAAATAAAAACTATATTCTCTAAATAGACTTTAAAAGTCATTCCCAGCTCAGCAAAACTGTGGGGTGGTGGGAGGATGATGCTATAAACACAAAAATTAGCAAGAAAAATCATATTTTGCAAAACAACTTTTGGCACTAGAAAAAGTCATGGAATTCACACTTTTCTGTTTCTTTAAATGTAGCCAACTTACACATTTTTTGCAGCATAAATCTTCTCTGACTTCTCCCTTAATACCACACTTTACATTTTAATCCCCAAAACCTACCATTTGTTTCTTGGACACATGGGATTTCACCCCCTATTGCTATTCTTGATGCCAAGTCACCTAGTGTTGCTCCTTTTCACCTCACACTTCATATTCCAGAAGTCAGAACATTCTACTACTGTTAAGAAATTGTCTTTATTGTCTCACACTCAAATACTGCTTTTTTTTTTCTCTTCTCAGAAGTTTTCCAGAAAACCTGCAGGATAAAGTCTATCCCACTGTTTTTCAATCCAAATTATCTTGAGAATTAGGAAACAATTTCTCTAAAACAGATTGTAAAAGCCATTAGGAGTAGAATTCCATGTTGCCAAACAAGTTAGTAAGACATTGACGTGAAGTGGTAAAATTTGCCTCTTAGTCTATAAACACCACTGTAAGCTCTTTAGCTGAGTATTAAAAGACCTTCAAAATAAACGGAATTCAATGTGCATTTACAGAGTATTTACAGTACTGTGCATAGGACACTTAAATATTCTCCCTACAAAAAGGCACCTTACATGTTCCTGCCTTCTTTGCTATACTCTCTACCTGAAGGCCTCATTCATTTTTTCTCTTCATCCATTTAAACCCACATCCTGAAGATGCAACTTGAAATGAAGCTATTATACAAAGCCACCTCTTACTCTTATCTATCTAAAGTGCTATCTATCTTTTCTGCCCTCTGACATCAGTGAGAATGTATACAATTTAATTGACTTCACATTCTACTGTTCGTAGTTTACTAACAGCTATGTATTGCCCATCTCCATCAAAGACTGTTATCTTCTCAGGGATAAGAACTAAATACATCTCCATATTCCCCACAGTCACTGAACCTTCCATAAATAACTCCCGCCCAGTAAGTGACTGACATTAAAAAATACATTTTTTATTTTATAACTTAATAGAATATTAAAAGCCTACGGATTTGTTTTCAGGTGCTAAGATAAAACACGTTTATAAATTAAAGTAATATGGTGGTGCCTCTGATAATGCAAGCTATTCAATAACATTTAACAAGTATTTATTGGGCACCTTCCACAATCGAAGAATTGCAAGTGATGAATAATATCTAAGGCCCTGCTCTCAAGGTGTTTACATTCTGGTGATGGAAGCAGAAAATAAACCAACAGATAAATAAACAATAAAAATATAGTAAAAAAAAAAAAAAAGCGCTAAGCAGAGGAGGTAGATAAAGATTGTGTGGTGAGAGAAGGCCTGATCTCAGGGCCCTCCTATCGTATGCCGCTGGACGTGACACACTATCATCTATCTCCCTGCATCCCCACACATTCTACCTGGTTGGTCTTATTGAAATAGAAATTAAATCATTTGAACAAATTTCTTAGTGCAATACAAATTTTTTTGAAGACTTACAATGTTTTGGCCACTGTGCTAAATAAGTGCTGTGCATACATTTGTTCTTTGGAATATGTTACAGCTAAGATGAGAAGACTTATATAATTCACTACGTTACAAGAAATATGTGATACAGAGTAAAAAAATACAGTGAAGAATTTTTTTTTCTAATTGACTTTTTTTCATATAAAATACATATGTGTGTGGAGGTTTTAGTGATTTATGATATTTTCCTTTGAAGTTTATACAGTTGTCACTTCTATCAATTGTGGAATTCAGGAAATAAATACCAAAATATGAATATTCTAACATAGTTTAAAGAAGAAAATAAAAGGGCCCAAACTTAGCAACACATTAAAAATACATATACAAATTTATAATTTATATTAAAACGTACATTTTTAAAGTATAATAAGACAATGCTCTAATATGTTAAATTTCACTTACTCTTGGAGGTTTCAGGACTATGAATTTATGATTAAGAAGAAAAATACTTCCTAGTTTCCTGAAAACACACTATATACCATTCCTGCAAATAATACAATTATTTCAGAAAAAGTTTTCTCCCCAAAACTGGTATTTTTATAACTTTAAATTAATATGAAACCATTTTGACATCTTGACTTCTGTAATGGTTAAAAGACTGACTTATCTTTTCCTTTAATAACAGAAACTGTATTAATATGCTTTTGTTCTATTAGAAACCACATCATCACTTTTCTATATCAGGAAAAGAAAGGTAAACATGAGCTAATTTTCTAATTGGTACCCTGGCATTACCAGAAGTAAACATAGCAGCAGGGAGCTAGAACAGCACATGCCAGTCAGGACTAATCAGCATCTGGAATACATTTGGAAGGTGTATTTTTACTGAGTGACCAGAAGGTAGCGCTTCATAGCTGCACATGCTGTGTTGCATAAGCCCTGCAAACTAAACAGTGGGTACTGGCTTAGAAATGTATTTCTCTCCCTAACACTTGTACTTTTCTTACTGTCAAAAAATCATCTTAGCATGAGTTGTTTTATAGAGAATTAGAAAGCTTATGCTTTGAAAAGTAATATAAACATTTTAAGTATCAGTTGTCACAAATTATTTATGACCAAGTGTCAAAAAATAAAAACATAAAAAACCTTGAGAATTCTGACACTTCTTTTAAATTACATGACTTAATATTTCTAACTCGCAAAATTATTACAAATATGAATTGGTTTCATAAGTAAGCATTTCTATAAAAAAGAAGAAAAATGTAACAGTTTCTACAAAATATAAAATCAGCAAAAGGCTTTAAATATTTCATGTATCAGCCTATTTTGTCTTGTTTCACCTCACAATATTTTAGCAATATCTCATTAAGAAAACTATGCACATTACATAAAGCATATAGTGGCCGGGTGCAGTTTTTAACATCCCATAACAACATAAAATTGTGTTTAACTCTGTCTTTTTTAAACTAATGCTGCATTGATATGAGTTTTGAGAGGTTACTTGCTTTCCTGGCAGTAAATTTTCTCTGGAAATGAACTATTCCTAGAATTTTTTTTTCTGGATGAAAATTTTTAAAAAGCTTTTTGTCAAGGAGGAAGTTACTACCTTTAGCCCTGATAAAAGGTTTTCATTTGGGCCAATACTAATGAATCGTTCCCTACGTTTGAAATTGAGGCAGGGACTACTTTTATTAAGAATTTTCATGGTCACGCAGTTGGTATGGGGTTCTGCGGCAGCTCACGGAGCCATTGACCTATCCTGTAAAATATACCTGTAAAAATTAGGGCTTTATACTATGCAATTTTTAAAGTCTTTTTAGCTATAAAATTCTGACTCTATGATTCAAAGTTTAAATTAGAAACTAAATCACCACTGAGAACACCACAGAAAACACACTTACTCTGATCACTATTCCTACAATTTAGGAGATTGATCAGTGGTGGTGTCATTTTAAATGTATAAAAAGTTTGCCTCTACACATAGAGCAAATGTGGAAATTATGTCTTAAAATGGAAATTACATCACAAAAATATTAAACACAATAAAAAAGTAAGTCAAAACTATATCAGAATTTTATGATATTTGTTACAGACTTAAGCCTGGCTATTTTAAAGACAGTAAGCTCACTAATAAACACACTCAAATGAATAAGTGCTTGTAAGATCAAAAGCATTTGGTTGTAACGTCTCAAAGTTACCTGAGGAATAACTATAGATTATTCTGAATACAAAATTGCAAACACGCACATGACCCTATAGCATGAGAAATCATCACTGTAGTATTTCTGTATTTCTAATTATAAAATTCTAAGTGATGTTTGTAGAAAAAAATGCTACAAAATAAAATTCTGGAAATAAATATTCTTAGCATCTAGCTATATCTTTTAACTTCCCCACACTAGTATCTGAGTTATCATTTTGTCAATATATCAAAGGAAAGATACATGTTATCATGAATGCTTAGAAGAAGTATCTTGGAGGAAAAAAAATCCTTTAATCACTTAACATTAAAAAAAAGACACAACTAACTTTTTAACTACTGGAAGTCAAAAGTTAGTATTTTATTTTTCCAGTTAAATAAAGCTTCTATAACATATGCTTGCAACATCCTCAAAATTTTTTTTCCAATTTTAAGTATGCAGATATATTTAACAAATTATAAGCAAACATAAAATTAGAAAAAATACCTTTGGAAATTTTATTTCAACAAGAGAAAAACAGTTGGAAAATTTGTTTTCAGAAGTTACAGAAATTATTTTCTTCAGAACACTAATGAAACAATCTTAGTAACTTCACTAGAAGTGTAGAAATAATCAAAAATTTAAAATTTATTATTTTTCTAAAAGAAAATAAACAATCTTTGACAATTTGCCATGAACAAATTGAAACATCTGATTTTTTTTCCCCAACAATTGTGAAATTTCTACTATACAAAAACTTCAGCTTCATCTTGAACTATCGGTCTGGAAAAATCTTCCAGACAGCTAAAAAAACTTAAAGGTTTTTATTAAAACTCTAAATCCTACAACACTTCAAAAAACTGATAAGGACTTTAAGAAGACTCTACAGAAAATCCTTATTATACCTAGAATTCTGTATGACTTCCAGGAAACCTTATCAGTAAAATCCTTTCCACTCAAAGCTGTGCAAGTCTTTCTGATTTTAAATAGTAGTATTTTTTTAACAGACTCTATACAACATAAAGGGCAGAAGAGACCTTTCTTAAGGGAAGCCTGTAGACGCAGAGCCAGGTGAGTAAGATTACTGTATTTTCTCATCCTTCATGCCTCCTATATCAAGTTTTCTCACAGTCTACAGTAGTGTGGGGAACACTGATCTGCAGCCTCAGACTCTCAGAAGGGTGGCCGACTTCCTCACCGCCCTTAAACACCTTTGAACACATTTTCCTGCGCACAGCGGGCCCTTGTCCTGCACAGCAGCCCGACCACCCACTGTTGCTTGTTGACCAAACACAGGCCGGGAGCCTCCACAGACACAGGCAGGATGGGATTCCTTTCAAGCACACCACACACAAGAATTTCAATGCGAAAGCTGGGGGTGGGGGTGGGGTGGGCGTATCAAGGCAGACTTAAAAAATTCCTCACGAATTAAACCTGTGTCTACAGATAAAAATGCTTTTTGATCTTCTGATTATAATGTATACATATACATATATATGTATATATATAACATTTTAAAAGTTCTGACAGGGGCATTTCCTTAAAGAGAATCATTTAATCGAAATTAAACAAAGGGAGGCATAGTTAAGAAGCCCCTATTAACTCACTCACTCAGGACTGTCCTTCACAGGCTCCAGGCAGCATTTTGGATGTGTATTTCAGTATCATTCAAAGCAAGAGTTCAAAAAGGGAAATGTAAATTAAAAACAAAACTACAGGTATGAACTTTGAAGAAGGATTTATTAGCTACTATTGGCTAGTTATGCAAGAAGCATATATTTGTAATAAGTAAGCTGGATAAGTGAATAACCAAAATGAAATGTATGATTTTATTAAAGTCCTATGTCTTTTAGCAGTTTCATATAAATGTATATGCAGAAAAATGCTTAGAACATATAAAGAAATCACCAACATGACAGAATACAGAATGAAAATACTTACAATAATCAGTATTTTTAAATTACCAAGTAAAGTTAGCATTCAATGCATGTTTGACATTCATCATCAAAATTTTTTTTCTATGAAGGACGGGGACTAGACATGAAATGACTTCCGGCTGCCAGAAGTCTTCTTCCAGATGCACAGTAAACCAGGGCAGTCGAAAAGAACCAGCTGCTACAATCACAAATTGAAAAGGCCCTTTTCACATAGCCTTTTTGGCCTGTCTGATCCAAAAAAGATAGATTATGCATTGTAAGGTGACTAGAATCTATTATAAAATAGAAGAAACAAGAAAAGAGACCTTAATCCAACTTTTTCCTGTGATATTCAGCAGCTGTTCCTTTACTACATGGAGATCTACAAATGAGTGCTATGCTACTCCAAAAGAAATCAAATTCTCAAGTCCTCAGTTAAAAAAAAAATACTGCTAAATAATTACCACTATTAATTATTAGCCTTAATTTTAATTTGGAGGATAAAATTGCTTTCAAATTAGATTTTAAATCAAATCATTATGTAAAACAATGATGTAAAAACTTGCTGATCTGCATGCTGGTAATTAAAACTATATTATTCACAAATAACAGTAACAGCTTCTAATGTATGCATTTCAAGTCTAAGTTGCGATATAATAAATATCACCTGGGTTTTTTTCTTTTTCTGAAAAAGTGACAAAAGGAAAAGCAAATCTGATCACTGCCTTGCTGGAGGGAAGGTAATTTTGATTGCAATCATAAACTGGCACTCTTCTTCCACTTCCCTCTCCTGAATCTACTTTCTCACTCTTACATATATATACATACACACACACACACATATATATATACACACACACATATATATATATATACACACACACACATTATACATAGTATAGCTTCTAAATCTTAAAGCAGGTAAATAAAACTCCACTAAGCATCTCATCTTCTAAAGACAATTCTGAAAAGCCTCTGTCATCACAGCATGCAAAGGAACAAGTGCACAGCAGAAGCCTCCCAAGAGATCAGCCCACTGGCAGCTGTACACAGGTCACAAAGGCACCACCCAAGTGCTTAGCTGCAGGAAGGGGAAGATGGAAATCCAACTAGCATCTCATATCTTACTTGCTTCAGTTATGCCTTTCCTTTTTTTCTTTTTAAACCAACCTCTCTCATCTTGGGTTCATGCTGTGATATTCAGGAGAGAAACAATTTTTACAATCTCTAGAAAATTTACTCCATAAAAGAAGCTTACTAACGTACAAATTCAAATGACAACTTTAAAGTTAAAATTATGATTTTATTAAAAGATTTAGCATATATACAACAATAAACTTACACTGACTTTTTAACCATGGAAATATTTGTATGGCTCCATAGAAAACTCACTGCCTTTGCTAATGGTTTCCTAATGGAGGTTGTAATTTAATCTAGCATACAGGAAGTCTACCTAACCCTGCATTATGGTAATAGCAGAATTACATGTAATATTAACTCCAATATTTTTTTTAAATAAATGATGTAAAATATGTACATAAAGGTCCTAGCTATATTTTTTAAATATCAAGATATAACAGTTTAGTTATACTATGTAAATTCAAAATCATAAATAATTGTAATAACATGATTTATGCATGTATGCTATGAGCTTGAGTTGACATGGACTTTGTGTATCTTAAGGTTCTTGAAGTAACATAAATGTTTTTATTTCTTTCAGCAAGTAATCAATACTCTAGTGAGTGTCAGAAATTATTAAAAGGGTAGCTATTTAGCATAGCCTATTCTTCAGTTTTCTTTCTATAATAGCTCCACTACTGTGATGACTGAAAACAAACCACTCAGGTGGGACATAACATCTCAAAGTTTTCAAAGAGAACCTGAGCCAGGTATAAATGTCTTTCCTTGCACTCTGTGGCTATTCTTGAGAACTTATAGCTTATTTAATACTGTGGCTCGTGTTCTAAATGTTGCTGACTGAACCCTAATTCTAATATGTCCTTTTGAGAAGTTAAAATTAACTAAATCTCTGAAAGACAGGAATAATTATGAGTAGCCTGATGCCTTTTCCCTTAAGTTATCAGACATAGCCAGCATACATTTTAACTCACATTCAGAACAAAGAAAAAACACCTTTGAAGACCACCTTTAAAAATCCTGTTTGTGAATGTCAGTAGGGGGTTAACCAAAGGCTTTTCCTGGCAGGAAACCTGAAGACTCAGTCTAATTTTGGACCTATTTCACAGGAATTTTAAGAGATGGGCGACACTTCTTATAAGGTAGTAAAAGTTTAACATGCGTAACAATTCAGAACACAAGGCTGCTTTGAATATAGGGGAAGAGAAGCAAAATGGTTAACCTGTAGAGGTTGGAAAAACACAATAAACTCTTCCATTACTATTTAAAGGTTTCAAGATGAGTTTTTAAAATGTTAACCTTAGTTTTATTCTTATTTTTCCCATCTTTTTTCACCCTTAGAAAAACCCAAAAGATCATATTTGGGTTACAGGGTTAGAGGCTGGAAAAGGCGTGTGGAGCATGTGGGGGAAAGGATCAGGTGTGTGTAAGGTGCAAGGGTAAGCTCTTGTCCTGTCCTCGTGTTCTCCTCTGAAGGGCACCATCTGCTAGCACCAGTGTATGCTATTACTACAAAATTGAGTCCAGAGAAAGATCTTATGCAGGACTCATAGGAATATCAACCTTACGGCCAACTCTGCTGCCAAATGCCTCATCTACAAAAGGATCTTTCTTGGGAAAAGGTAGCTTTGTATGTAGGACCGCTGTCTCTGAAAATCTATCACCATCTTTGTTCATAAAATTTCCTCTGAGGACCACAGGGCTACATACAATTAACATTTCTCCCCCAAACCACCAAAGGGAAAAGCGAAAGTCTTTGCTTTAAAAAATTGGACTTAAAAATATTTATATGTTAATGAGATTTCTTAGATTCATGCATAAAGGCCACACTTACTTTAAAAAGACACCCAGAATTATTTTTCTGTTTGAAATATTTATAGTCTATCCATTTTAAATTGTGTTTCATTTCACAAAGCTATCTCAGTTCTTATCCACTGCTGTGGATATACTTAAACAATTACAAGCATCTCTCTTCTACAGTGTTAGTAGTCCAAGTACAGATATTATAATAGAGGAACTACTAAAACTTATTTCTTTATATTGGAATGCAGCAAGCTTTCATTTTAAAAGCAGGCTCCTGAGAAAACTCACATAAAAACAATGTAGCTGGCTGGGTGCAGTGGCTCACACCTGTAATCCCAGCACTTTGGGAGGCCAAGGTGGGTGGATCACGAAGTCAGGAGTTCGAGACCAGCCTGATCAACATGGTGAAACCCCACCTCTACTAAAAATACAAAAATTAGCTGGGCGTGGTGGCGCCTGTCTGTAATCTCAGCTACTGAGGAGGCTGAAGCAGGAGAATCACTTGAACCCAGTAGGTGGAGGATGCAGTGAGTCGAGATCGTATCACTGCACTCCAGCCTGTGTGACAGAGCAAGACTCCAGCTCAAAAAGACAAAACAAAACAAAGCAAGCTTTCTAACAAAGTACTAGATAAAATGTAGGCAATCCTTTTATGGCAAATCATTTCTAAGCAATTTCTTATGGTAGTAATTGCCTTTTCAAATGCTCTAGCCTCCAGTGGACAGCTATAATCAATTGAAGGAAACACCAGGGGCCAAGCAAACAAATAAGTACTCTGTCACCAAGCACTGCACATCAGAAAAGAACCAGACACACCTGAATCAAGACAGAGGCAGCATCTGCTGTGGGCACCGGCTCTGCTGCTTTACATCCAACTTAGGTGCCATGAGTTCCTTTGGCTCTGATGGGAGCACTGTGGACATTCCCAGGAACAGCCTTGTTTCCCAGGGCCCCTGCTAGAGGACTGGATGCTCTCTGACACACCTCCATTTTCTTAACTTGCTCATTCTCAGAGCATTTATTTACATTGAACATATGATTTTGGAGGTTAGTGATGAGGTCTACGTAAAATTTCCTTAGTAGAATTCACTCATGTATAGCAAAATAGCATAAAAGTAATAAAGACCAGAAGCACTTCATCTAGCTTGGCTAGTTTCAGGTGCAGCTCTTCATGAATCCCCAAGTACCAGCCAGCCTTTCCTTACCAGGGAAATGCTCGTCTGCTCTGACATCACATTCAGAAACCCTGTTTGATGCAATATTTGCTCCAACAATGTAACAGAGAGGGAGGTGTTCAGTAACCTATTTCCATAACTCACTGGTCTGGAGGAAGTACAATCAGGTGAGAGGGGAAGAGATCTGGACACCCACTAGTCCCACCCCTATGCAGGATATGGAGGATATAGATCTGTCCCCTAGCTTCTCTGAGACACCTTTGTCACATGCGAAATAGATGTAAAGTCTTCCACAGAACTAGACAGTTTCCCAGATTTCTTCCACACCTAAAATGTCACAATTATGAGGGGATGCTCAAAAGAAATTTCAAATAATACTTAGTAGGCTTTCCCCATATTACCTTACATTTATGTTACATATAATTAAGACAATAACAAAGCACCCACAAGGGTCGCTCATCAACAACAGTTATAGATGACATAAAAGATTTGTGTGTATTCCCAGCAAACTTATAATTAAGGCAAATATTTTATATAAACACACGCACACATACCCATACATAGATATAATGACAATGCCTGTAGAAATAAATGTAGGTACGTATATATTAAAGTTAACATGCAATGACAAACATAAAGAAATGATCACAAACAGAAAAATGCCGAAGTGCAAACTGGCCAAAGCACCCTCTATTTCACTAATGGCAATTCTTCTTGCATTTGAGGACATGTTCTGTCTCTGTCTAGGCCACATTTCATTTATCATTTGCCTACACACTGAGTATCAGTTCAAAGGGAATGGTATTGATGCACTTAGAAAGATACTGGAGAAATTAAACTTTCTGAATTTGATATTGGAGTATTTCATATTTGAAAAGTATTAATATTTTAGGTAATGATAATAGTATTTTGGCTACAGTTTTTAAAAAGAATCCTTATTTCTAAAAATTACATACTTAATCAATTGTGGATAAAATGATGTGATCTGTTTTAGAATAATCAAGGGTGAGGAAGGGGAGAGAAAGAGGTAAGACTGGCTACGAGCTGATAAAATGAGACTGGCTATGAGGTGGTAACTGCTTAAGTCAGGGTGAATACATGGGGTATTGTTACATTATCCTTTCTGCTTTTACATACACGTGGGATTCTCCAAAATTTAATAGTGAAAATTGCTTCTGACCTAAGTTCAAAAAACCACCCCAATTTTCCAGTTAAAAGACTCTTATATGCTAGAATTACCGAAATTTAGATTAGCAGTGTTTGCTGAAAATGACAGCGAGAACAGTTAAGCATGTTCTGAATGTAAAAAGAAAAAATCAAATATAGCGTATGAATTTAAGACACTTATGTTGTATTGTTATTAAAACTGTAAAGCTCAAAGAGTTGCAAGGAATTGTTTCCACTTTCTAATGAAAAGATGAAGTAATGAGAGTCACCTGAGGCACTGCTCCCATTTCACGTACATTCTTTTCATTATTTCCCAAGTGATGACAAGGTGTGTGACAAGCTTGCTCAGAGTAAGTGAGTTACACAAAAGCTCTTGTCACCTTCTTGTTTTTCCAAAACGCTGATTTTAAGTGGTTTAGAGTGAATACAGATAGCAACAAATTAAGATGTCAGGAAAGGAAGGATGAAGGTGTGTTTCCCTCTATCTCTGAGAAAGATTCAGACCTTTGGTGATGTAATATTGGTTAACAGATCTTTGAGATAAAGATGTGATAAGACATATGAAATTTTCTGGAATTTTTCCCATTTCAAAAAGTCCATATGTTGTCTTCACAAATTACATACATATTCCAGAAATTCAAATATTTTCATACAAATTATGCATTCAGATTATTTCCTGTAAGCCTAAGTAGGAAATCCTTTGTCAGACCACATATTCTTTCTGTATCCAGTGGCATCACCACCTTTGCTGGAGAGCAGTGACATTTGCTGAGCACCTGCAAAGTGTCTGGAACACTTCTCCACACCTATCTAGAGAACTGACTGTCATCATTTAGGTTCGACTAAAATTTCACCTTTTCTAGGAAACTTCCCTGGACTTCCCCTCAACCAGACTGCACCCTCCTGTCATACATTTTCATAAGATTCTCTACTCCCCACTTCCTCACACTCTTCACAATTCCAACTGAACACATACCTATGTGATTTTTTTAGATGGTATGACTCTCACTAGACCACAAGCTCCAAGAAGCCAGCTTGCACTGCACTTCCTGCTCCAAGCACAGCATCCAGCATCCTAGTGATTAGCCCTGGCCGCACCTGAATCTCCTGGGAGCTTGAAAATGCCTATGCCTGGACTCCACCTCCAGAGACTAGAATGTGTTGGCATGGAGGGAGGGGATAAGGCCAGGAACTGATAACTGGTTGTTAAAAGCCCCAGTGGACTCTGGTGGGCCCCCAAGGTTGAGAGCTCTGCTGAACAGAGTAGACTCAGAAACCATTAGTTGAATCAACAGAGAAAAAAATATGTAAGACTCTCTAAATATTCCAAAGACTACAGACTGTGTGTAACATTTGCTGTTTTCACTTGCTAAAAATATAAAATAATTAATGACATTAATGGGGATGTTGACATGGCCTCAGCAAAGAGATATTTGGGTTTTCTTAAATATCGAGCATAGAAAAAACCAGAATCACGCTGGAAAGTATGCAAACCCAAGCCAACTAATTCACGACAAAACCATGCTAGAAATAAACAATGGCGACCTCTTCATTGTACGGCCTTCTATGCCAAGATGGTTCTCCTGTTACAGCCACTGATCTTCCCAGGGACCTGATGAGGACCACTACTCCTTACGTCATCCCATTAGGGGCTCAGGCCACCGACCCTGCATTTGCCAGGGTCACCACCAACAGCCTAAGTGCAATTGTAAGGACACTTCTCTTTCATCTTCTGCTTCGTCTTAGCGATTCCACTGACCACTCCCTTCTGTGTTTCCCTCCTGCCATGACCGCCCCTTCTTTGTCTCCTTTGTAGGCTTCTCTTCTTCTACCAGCCCCTTAAACATCAGTTGTCAAAACTCTTTCCTGGGTTTGCTTCTTTTTCCATCTTCCTGGGTGAATGCATGAGCTCTCAGGGACCACCTGTATGCCCACTATGCTCATCTCTCAGTCTCTAAATCCGACTACTTCTCTCTCTACTTACATGTCAGACAACCCCAAGTCACGCTGTCCAATCAAAGAGGTGGAATCATTTTTCTCCCTTATGTTCCCTAACTCACTGGCACCATCACCCTAACTGGCTGCCAGTCAGCCATCTGGAAATCACTCCTCATCTCTTCCTCCTCTTCATTTGCCCATCACCCTGTCCTATCAATTCTATTTCCTGAAAGCCCCTGGAGTCCATGCTCTTCTTCACACTCCCACCAGCTGCACACCAGGTTGGATGCCTGTCTCCTCACCAGCTTCGCTGCTCTGGGCTTGCTCCCTCTCAGCCACCCACCATGGGTGGACAGTCACCATCTTTTCAAAAGTAAGTCTGACCTTGTCTTCCCCCCCCACCCCCCCAACCCCCACTTAAAATCCGTCAACGACTTCCTGTCACACTCGGGATGAAGTCTGAACCTGTCACAGTGGCCAAGAAAGTTCAGCTCCTCACTCTACCACCACGCTCTAAGTTCCAGCCACATAGGATTCAGACACCCTCTCGTGCGCGAAACCTGTGCACATTCTCTCTTCCTGGAACAGTCTTAAATGCTTTCCTCCTCTATTTCAAGAGATGTCACTTCCTTCAGATCTCAGAATGTCACTCCCCTGACCTCAAAACTCTGGATCAGAGGCTACTCCTTAGCACTCCAATGTCACACAGAACTTCCCTAGTCATAGGAAGCAGCACATAATATAGCTGGCAGGTTACCCGTCTCCCTTACCATTTTGTGAGCTTACATGAGCCAGGCCCTTGTCTGTTGTACTGACTACTGTGACTTTAGCACCTAACGGTGTCTGAAGCATAGCAGGCATTCAGTATACTCAATATTCTTCAAATGATAGTATACAAACAAAAGCCAATAAGCCTGCATGCAAATAGCCCTTTGACTTCTCTCTCCCAGCTTCCCTCAGGGATCTACACAGGTGGTCCCTTTCTCAGGCTGAGCTGGCTAGTAAGCTACTTCTCATCCTTCCAGTTCTAATATGGAGGCCTCTCTGAGACATTCCCACACCAGCCATCTACAGCCTTCTCCTGAGTTACTCCCTTTTGGAACATGCTGTTTTTTTTTCTTTTCATCACCTGTCCCAGTGTTTGATTTGGTTGGTTACACGTTCATCGGCTGTCCGTTCCTCTAGTAGTAACTCCGGGAGAGAGTGGCTATGTCTCACTAGCACTGGGTGCAGTGCCTGGTGCACAGCAGGGCTCAACATACTCCTGACGAAACAATGCCCTGACTGACAGTTACCAAAGACCAACATCACTTCGTCAGCATCATGTTGCCTGCCCCGAAACGTCAACTGCTCCCTGATGCAAACCTCTGTCAACACTGCCCATCAACCACAAAAACAGACATGGCAAAAGAGTTGACCCTTTTCATTAGTATAATGCCAACCAGTGGCCAAAAAAAACCACAAAACGAAACAAACAAACAAAAAAAACCAGATACCAAGAAAATTAGGTTGTCATTCCCTTCATCATTAAACATTCCCAAAATGTATTAAAATGACATGAAGGAATCACATAATACAATGGAAGAGAAATCCTTGCCTTTCAGGTCTTTCACGTAGCCTTCTTTGCAATTGTGCATGAGCTGAAGGATCCACTTGTGTTGGGCTCCAATGCATTGCCAAGCAGGGTCACCGGGGGCATGAAGGTCAGAGAGGTACCTGAAAAAGCAAGTCCAAGGTTGAGCAAGCAGGCTTCATCACTTAGAAATGAGGACAAAGGGAAATGCTGGGATTTTTAAAATCGTTACTTTTTAAAGGCTAGCTAAAACTGTATCAATTTGTCTTGTCCCCTGTCAAATATTAGTCTTTAATATTTTGTTCTCAATTAAATATATTCAAATTTCTTGGCTGGGTGAGGTGGCTCCTGCCTGTAATCCCAGCACTTTGGGAGGCTGAGGTGGGTGGATCACCTGAGGTCAGGAGTTCAAGACCAGCCTAGCCAACATGGTGAAACCTCGTCTCTACTAAAAATACAAAAATTAGCCGGGTGTATTGGTGTGCACCTGTAATTCCAGCTACTCAGGCGGCTGAGGCAGGAGAACCACTTGAACTCAGGAGGCAGAAGTTGCAGTGAGCTGAGATCTCACAACTTCATACCAGCCTGGGCGACAAAGCAAGATGTTTGTTTGTTTGTTCGCCATCTCAAAACAAACAAACAAACAAACATTTAAAAAAAAGAGAACTTAAAAAAACTTTTCATATAATTAATAAATGATAAAACTATTAAAACTATTAGCTCTTTGTAAAAAGACAAGGAAAATTGCTAGTGATTCTATTTACTTGAGCACTTTTCTTTACGTCTAGTTCGCAGAGTTTTTATACTCAGCTCAGAGTCATATTAAATACAACGTGGGAGCCAGCAGATGCTGGGCAAAAACTTTTTAAAATTCAGTTTTTAAATTCGTGTCTAATGTGAAATATGGCCACGAGATGGCAGTACGGCACTGCTTTCTAAAACTAAATGAGGGTTAATTGAACTGTGAAGAGATTTGGTGATAACACCCACCTCTAAAGTCTACACTTATAACTGAGAAAATATTTCTCTAGAAAATATAGTATAGTTCAGTGTTTTTCTTAGTTTCTAAATAGTTAAAATATTTCGAGTCTTTGTATATAATACACCCAAACCCATAGAGACCATTTGAATATATTTCAATTGAAAAATTTCTGTCAAATATTACTTAAGATTTGGCCTTCAGCCCTCACAAAAACATATAAATGTAGCAAGCTAAATCCAATTAAATCAACTCCAAAAGCATGTCCAGATGAATTTATTGTCTTAAAACTGTTGTTAAGCCATACTCTGTCCTTTGCCTCTGGGTTAGAGGTTTTTGTTCAGTAGTAAATCGTCATCAATAGCTCCAAGCTGACCTTGAGCCAGACCTCAATCTCTCAGGAGTGCGCCCATGCTTCCAGCCCATTCTACAAGTAGCGAGATGTGTTACTCAGGTATCTCAATCAGCAGCCAATCAGAGGAGAAACAAATCCACTTTGTAATATGTTAGCAACAAATAAAATGCTGAGAACACTGACATCTCCACACTTAACGATGGACCCTAACCTTCCTAGCTGATGGGGAGGGCCTGGGTGCTGTGGAGAGCAAAGTGGCCAGACATCTGCAGAGGGGCCACACTCAGGCTGCCCAGAGGCGGCCGAGAGCTGAAATCTCCTCAGGATGTGTCTCTGTGCTGAGAAAGTGGCAGGTCAATTAGAAGGAAGAGCTTTACTCAGATTAAGAAGTCACCCAGGACTCCGGCTCATAAACGAGAAGAAAACTACAATCTAATAAGTGACATTTGGCCTGGCATAGGAGATTCATTTCAGATTCCAAAATCCAATCTGATTCTATCTCTCACACAAGGCTTTCCTCTTTTATTACCTGAATGATAAATATAACAAATAATATGTTGCGCCTTTTCTTCCTAAAGAACGTGATTCTATGCTTTCTTGCTGAGGATAATGCATTTCAGCATTCTCCCTCCACAGGCTTGTTCTGCCTCCCAACACCTCTGCTATGCTCTCTCCTAACACTTTCACTCCTGCAGCCCGCAGATTCAGTATTAGTAGTAAAATACAAGAATATTCTTTTAGGGACGCCGTTCCTTTTAATGTTTAAGTTACTGAATAGGAATGTAGACTGTTCACGACAAGGGTTCTTTCTCCAGAATACAGCAAGAGGAAACAATAAGCTTTGCTTAGTAAACTTTAACATTATACGCCTCTTTTAAATGTTGACCGTGTCCTTGCAAAACTTAGTAACAAAAGATTTTTTCTATTATCTTATTAACGGGTATTAAGGTAAAGGAGTTTATAAGAGTTTTACGAAGCAAGATAAAGTTGTTCTCTTAGAAATTCTAGACTCAGTTCAAAGTACGACAACTTGTGCTAGGCTCTTCAAATAAGTTTCTTGTTTTCTTTTGGCATGCAGCTAAAAATACGTAGTTTCATTTCAAAGCTCTTTGTTTAGAATATGATACATGTTATTGCCATTTCTTTTAAAACTGCATATTAAGAACACTTTTAAAAAAGGCTTTTTAGATTAAAAAGCAATGTCAAGAATGTTCATTATGATGAACACAGGCTCAGTATTTTAAAATTTAAGAATTAAGGAAATTTTTAGTCATATTAGGATAAGAGCACACTGCTATGGAAAGAAATATGCAGAGTTTTGCTTCCTGCCAGCATCAAGACAGAATAAGGAGAGAGGAGAACCGGGACGGTTTAAATTAGATAAAATAGTCAACGATACTAGAAAAAATCGTGAACAATAGTAAAGCAATATAGTGGTAATCTGATTTTCACTTCTACCATGCATAACTTGGACTATATAAGAAAACCAATACATTTTTGTTCATGATAAGTTATCTCTAGTCCTACTTGATGTTCATAAATGACAAAGTCCAACAGACATTTGGCCCGGTTCTCATCTTATTCTATTTCTTAGTGACTAAAAATTTAATTTAAAAAAGGTAACAATTGCTCAGTATCTTCTCAAAGCATCATAAATAAAATAATCATAAAAAATACATAAAACTATTGTAGACTTGCTTATATTTCTGCTCTTTTGCCTTTAAGATGACAGGAGAAAAGGTAGTTAAAAGGCTACTTAAAAGAATCCTTTTTGCCACCACCACCTTTTAAAGGATATCCAGTAAGTTAAATAGTCATAACAACTACACATGAGTTATCCATATAGACAGTAACTACAACATAAAGAATTTGCACGTTCAATAATATTTAACACATTACTGGGCAGGTTTAAAATAACAAGTGTAAACTGCTGAGAAATACACAAAGCACAAACAGTGAAGGAGCAGAGCGGAAAACAGCAGCCTCAGGACGTCTAACACTACCCAGCTGCGTGTCCTAGACACAACGCTCAACCTCCCTGGAACTCTGTAGCTTTCTAGGTAGAAATGAAGCAGTTGGATAACTAAAGTGTGGTTTATTTCCAGGTTTAAATTTCTAGGAGTCTGCAAACCAGGAAAATCCCCCATACACATTCTTTCTTATGGAGGCAGCTTAGAGAGAAGCAAGAGTAGGCTCTAAAGCCACACAAACAGGCATCCTCCTTGTCACTATCTGTGCTGGGCAAGCTTCAGTGTCTTCACCTGTATAATGGGCACCACACAAGCATCCTTTCATGGTGGTGATCAGGATTAGAGAGGACATGCAGAACATATCCTGCCCAGTGCCTGAGCTCGCAGCACACATGCAGGGGTGGCAGCATGTAATCACAGAGCCCTCTCTCCCACTGCCAGTGCCTCAGTGCCTCTGCTTGCTTCCTCCTGGGCAATACTAGTGTGCTACCAGTGACGACGACTCATACTCCTGCCGTACGCCTCATCACCAGGACACAGGTCCAGGTGCAGATCCTTTCCCTGTTCACAGCTGCACACACAGCAGCTTTCAGGCCAGACCCTCTCTCCAGAGAGTCTTTTCTTTTCAGAGACAGGATCTGGCTGTCAGCCAGACTTGAGTGCAGTGGCATGATCACATCTCACTGTAGCCTCAAACCCTTGGGCTCAAGACATCCTACTGCTTCAGTCTCCTGAGTAGCTGGGACAACAGGCATGCATCCCCACATCTGGCTAATTTTTGATTTTTTGTAGAGATGAGGTTTCACTATGTTGCCCAGGCTAGTCTTGAACTCTTAGACTCAAGCAATCCTTCTGCCTTGGCCTCCCAAATTGCTGGGATCACAGGTGTGAGCCACCGTGCCAGTTCCCAAGACGTTATTTTCAAGGTCACATGGGGACCACAGCTAAATTCATAAATACATTGTCTATCATTTTATAACCACTGAATATTCAATAAACTTCACGAATTCAAGAGGAAAACCATTAAATTTGTAAAATAACTTGTTCTGAGAACAAAGGCCATACTCAAAAAATCCCAGCAGAAAATGAAATTAGTATTTTTAATACAGATATAAAAAACCTAAACTTTATATGCTTTATCTCCAAATCCTGACATAAACTACATGTATATAAAATTTACTGACGACTTTTTATGTGCTGGGTGCTGTATGAAATCCTTAAATGTATTTCTGATTATCTTTGCAACTATCCTGAGATGCAAATTTGATTACCATGTCAATTTCATAGATGAAGAAACTGAAAAGCAGAACTCAAGTCAGTTGCCCAAAGGTAACAGCTAATCCCATCATATATACCGGGTTTCTCTAAGTCTTTCTCTTCATGTCCTGTGACATTTACCTCTCTTAACATTACTGTAATTTTTTTTTTAGGGTATGCTCACTTAGTGACTTTTATTTCTCTATCACTGACACTGAAGGCCTGGGAATCAAACAGCTATTCGAGGCTAAAACCTTGCAGGACTTACTCTACTGTTAAACAACACCACATTCTTGTGGCATAATGCATTTCCCATCCAGTGTGTGACAGTATTCTGCTTTAAGCGACACAGGGAGCCCCTATTTCACAAAATATGGGTACCCGTATACCATCCCACTAGGTGAGGTCACCCTTGCTCAGCAGGAGGAAGAGGTAACTAAGCAATGAGGCTACTTTTCCTTTCCCCAAAATGGCAGAGTTTTCTTAAAAAGTAACTCCATAACTACTCCCAAATCCATTAGTATTCAAAAGAATTCTGGTATCCTACTCCAGGTACCCCTAAATTTCTGCTATTTGTCTTCTTCTTCACCATTTCATCAATCTCCTAAAGTCCCTCAAATCAGCCTTAAGGGTTACATGATACACCCAGTACCAAAGAGATATATGTGATTCCACAAAATTTTTGCAGAAGATTTACCTTATGTAACGTTTTTGGTCATGTAAGGTTGATGGTGTCTCAAGCAATTTATCCAGAAGTAATTCTCTTAAAGCTTCAATCCTTGTTTCTACTTCAGCATAATCTATTTAAAAAGAAAAGAATATGTAAGATTTACAGAATGGAAATTTACAATCAAATTTCAGAAAGCAGAATAGTAGTTGCTTTTGCAGGGTGGAGGCGGATTAAGATAGAGGCACCAGGGCCCTGTCTAGAATGATCAGAACACCGTCTTGGGTGTAGGTTACAAGGGTGTATGCCTTTGTCGCAACTCACGGACCTCTAACAGGTAACATTTCACTGCATGTACATTTTACCACAATAAAAAAAAAAAATTTAGTTTTCTGAGTCCTTACAGATTTCATTTTTAAATTTAATAAGGCGCTGTGATATTTCTCCTGGTGGATAAGGCTTTAACCAAAGAGCACTTTAAACTTTTATATTTTTCTGAAACTCTGGCATTAAAAATAATTTCAAAAGTTGTTGGGTTTCCTTTAAATGCAGTTAGAATTCATAAATCTATTGGTCTCTCTGAAGACGGAAGATTTAAACGTAGGTTTCCATCTCTACAAAATATTTGTCATTGATTCTTTCCAGTAAACTAAGACTTTTTAATAGCATTATGATTAACAAACGGCAAAGAATGTCCCAGACTAACCTATCGTTGTGGTTGTTCATTTTCACTACATATCAAACAAGAAAAAGCATACTGTTATTTTTGAAGTAATTGTTTTACATTTTAAAAAGAGTCCCATATAAACAAAAACTAAAACTCGTATAACATTCTTTGCAGAACACATTCCACATTCTTCCTATAAAAGGAAAGTAGAAGATCTAAAAGTAATAAACAAATCTTACATTTCTTGAAAACTTGCACCTCCGTTTTCCCAAATAGTGACTTGGCCTTTTCATAATCATTAATAACCACATCATAATCACCCTTTAAAATAAAGAAACATTTTGAAAACTGTCAGCAATGCAAAATAAAGACATTTGGTTAATATAAAAAACATTTTTAAAAAATCTTAAAAATATATGACATCTATAACCATATGTACATAAATAAATACGGACTCTACCTTTTGAATATTCCTTTCAATATTTAGAGGAAGGTTGAAAAGAAACTTAAATCGCTGAAGCACATTGAGTGCATTTCTAGTGGAATCTGCCTTGTCTTTCCGGCCTAATACTTCTTGAAACAATGTGTCCGCAGTATTACTTGCTCCTATTTTAAAGGGAGGAAAGGAGACTTAGATGAAAGCTGATTTTAATCAGAAAATGTGTAACTGGGCACTAGAAACAAAATGTTAAGACTGCTATTATAGCTTTACATTAAAACTCAATAGAATGTTTTTAAGGTTAGCTATATCAGAGATCTTTTATGGTTTGCTAAAATAAAATTTCCATTTTGCCTAAGTCTTTTCATATGTTAAGAATGGTATCCAATATAAAAACATATTTACCATGCCCAAATACATTTTCTAATGTGAACCTACATTTATTTTCATTACTCTTCTAAATTTTGTAGTAATTGTGGGCTCTTAGGTTATTTCAGAACTTCATACAATGGAGAAAAACGCACAGATATCCATGTGTGTGCATAAACATGCATATGAGCTAAATTCTGTGGACTCAGTATCTACATATGGGATAATAAACAAAACAAGAAAAATCATTTTCAGAAAAGTTGCACAAAAGAAATATTTAAAACTAATTCTATTTCTTGGCAGAATTATCTCTACATAGCAAGCAAAGAAAATTACGTAAGTAATTTACAAATAATAAACGTCAAGGCAGCATCAAGAATATTTCTTCAATCAGCTAATTCTTATAAAAGTATACATGAACTGCACATTTCCTAAGTTTTTTTATTTTTACCTAAAAGACCCCAAACTATATGAATCACTGTAATGAAAGAACGCCTTTATCTAAAGCAAAATTTGCTGTGTACAAAAATAGTTTTGCAACTTGTGAATTAGTTCTAATTAGTCACAACGAAAGGAGAGAAAAACGATAAACTGTTTTCAGTTGTTTGATCACTGCTTGTAAAAAGTTTCTACATTATCTGGTCTAGTGACTATACTTTAAGCAGAGATGAAAAAATTGCCTCAGTCTCACTGGGTGGCTCGCATGCCATATTCTCTAGTGCACACTGTGGGTGGCCTGATCCTGTTAAAAGTCGTCTTTGTAACATGATTGTTTTATCTAAATAATGTTTAAATTCTGTTGAAATTTTAAAGGCCTGATATAAAAACTTTGTTTTGTCAAGATAACTGTTTTCACCAAATGCTATTTAATGTAGAATATTATATTTCTATTATAAGATGAGAAAAAAATATATTCCCTTCTTGCCACCAAACCACATAATGGAAGCTACATTAATATTTGAAATCTGATTAGAGTTAAAACAGTTTTTTGTCAAAGAAAATTATTTTAAAGTATTTATCATTTAAAAAATAAAAACTTCATGAATTGAGGCTCATAAATGAATAGATATGTAAAGGGGACTGAATCTTTTTGAAAGGTTAATTACTTATATGTTAGGTTTGGATGTTAAATAACCAAGCACTGTTTTTAAAAATATTTTACTTGTTTTTAGTATAATGAAATTTGGGGCAAAAAGTATGTGAGTTCAAAATTAGGTTTTTCTCATTTTATTTTTAAAGGGGTAAAACATTATCAACGAATAATTTTAACTCCTCTAAAAAGTATGAAAACAAGTACAGCAAGAAAACTCACTTATAAGTAAATAAAATATAGACATATAGAAAAATGTATATGCAGAAATTAAAACTATAAAATTTCAAGTTTATGTATGCCAAAATATACATACTTATATGTGGAGAATTTTAATTTATGTGAATACTTGAGAAATTATAAGTTATGAGATTATAAGTTTTAGAGATAACACCTGTCTATACATTATTATTCTGTTGTAAATTTTATTGTATTCACAATAAAAGTTCCTAATTCTGATTATTAGATAATACATTCAGTAATAAAATACACGAAAGCAGTGAAACCAACATTTGTGCAAATAGATAAAAATCACCAGCAGCTCACAAAATGCATTTTATGTCTTTCTTCTCTAGGGCTACTAATAAGAAAATAAAACTATTAAAGAAAAGGGGTGCTCTTCATATGTGAGGTTGATCTCACAGATAATGCCACCAGGAAGGCGTCAACAAAGGTCATCCCGTAAAAATTCCCATGTGCTAATCCACACACGTTCTCACACCAAGAACAACCAATTTTAAGGCAGCTGGTGGGGTTTGAATATTAATGTACAACCACAGAACAAGTCTAACTGGAGTAGATGGCCATGACTTGGGCCTCACAGGCTACAGAACAAACCTTCATCTACATTTGCCAGCCTTGGCCACTCCAAGGTCTGGAAATTGATCCTTTCTCCTCACCCAAAGATGGTCTCCAACACTAGTGAGTTTGGACAATAACTCTCACTTTCTCAGTCACACAGGAACTGCAAGAACTAACAGCAATGCTGTTGTAAAAACAGTGTGGCTGCCACCAGTGTAGTCGGGTCTGTAGAGCAGTATAATTTTCCTACAGTACAAGATGGGAAGGAAAGTCCAGGTAGCATTACACATCAATCAGTGGAACTCATACCTGCCCAGTGATCTTACATCCCTAACAATGGAAAAAACATTTTTATATGTGCAGGAACTCCTGTCGTCTACAAAACCTAATCCTGTAATTCTAATGGTGTCTTCTAATTTCAAGCATGTTTATTTAAAGCAAATATTATGCTTTCTCTTATTTCAAAGTGACCATTTGGTCCCTTCCTTGGTACTGACACTTGAGATAGATCACAGAAGTGACTTCTAATCTGTGCTCTCCTCTTGATGGGAATTGGGGAGGTCAGAGGCAGGATAAAAGGAACACCCCCTCACCAGCTGCTCCACCCACCACAGCACAATTTATCCCAGGAATAAGCAAGTTTAATGAGATTAGGTAATGAAACATTAG
Organism: Cacajao melanocephalus; assembly: GCA_963573385.1. NCBI lineage: Eukaryota > Metazoa > Chordata > Mammalia > Primates > Pitheciidae > Cacajao > Cacajao melanocephalus. Next base: position 60,641 of record CAUYLG010022653.1, read on the forward strand.
CGCTCCTGGAAAATTAGGATAACTCTAAAATGCACAAACTCACAGCAAAACCAGGTCCACAAAGAGACCTAACTACCTCAGTTTCAACAGACCAGAAAATGACTAGATAGCTGCTGGCTATACCATAACAATGCTACATGGGCAGTATCGTTAGCAGTACCATGCCTGACACTCTATGTGGAGTACACGGAACTGAGAGGAAAGAGCTGACGTCAGCACATACATCTCTCAAGAGCAACTGTCAGCATCTCTTCACATTCAAGTTGAGTTGGCAGCTTGAAACCAACCCCAATGGGAGTATTTACACCTTGGTGGTTGGGAAATGCTAACATTAGGATTAATTTTCTTTCTTTCATTTTTTTGAATGCCTGTTGTGAAATATTTGCCAGGCAGCCACTGAGTAAATGTCAGTTTCTTTTCCACATCTTGGCTCTTCTGGATATTCCCTAGTGTTCCAAACCCTCAGCTTTCTTCTTTCATTTTGCACATAGTACTTGGGTTAAATCATTCAACCCTGTTCGTTCAACTACCATCTTTATGCTGGTGACTCCCAAATCTGTGTTTCAAGATGTGTCTGCGAACTTAAGACCAATCTTTAAAAATACTGTCACTAGACATACAATAATGACAGCTAATAACGACATGGAGCACTGATGCTATGCTAGGGTGATTCTAAAACCGTCATGTGTGTTAATTCACCTGCACATGCTTATGTCCCTGTAAGGCAGGCACTGATTTTACCCCCGTTTTATGTTGCAGGCAACTGAGACACAGAGGTTATTCAACTTGCCTGGTGTGACACAGTGGGGACATAGTGACAGTCACACAGGCAAGATCCCTGTCAGCATGACTCTCAGGAATCTCAAATTCAACATGCTGTAAGTTGAACTGAATGTTCTCATCTCTATACCTCTCCTCATGCCCCAAACATGCTCCTTCATCCATCTGAGGCCAGACATCTGGAAGTGACCAGTGACTACTTCCTTTTCCCTATGTCACATATCAAACCTTCCCTGCCCTTAACCTTTCTCACCTGCCACTCGCTCTACCTTCACTAGCAGCCACGTCACCCTTCCATTACTTGATTCCATTGCTACACATGTTATAGCTTACATGGCATAACATGATCACCGTCCACTTCTGGCTGCTCTCTCTTCTTGCCTCCGGCGTCCTCCCTTCTCATCCATTCTCTCTACAGATGGCAGATAGCTCTTTAAAAATCTCCCATCATTCCTTATTTAAACTCCTTCAATGGCTCACTATTTGTCTTCGGGATAAAGAGATTCCACACTACTACACAGCAAGTTGGTCATGGGCAGATCCCGTCTACCCTGCGGCCACACCTCTCCTATCTGCACACAGCCACACTGGCCCCTGCTTCCTGGGTGGCAGCCCATCTCCTCTCAGGACTCAGTGGTTCCCTGTCACACACCGGCCCTGGTGGGACGCACCTGCATACTTCCACTCAGCTGCCCACCGCCAACCTCTGCTTGTCTACTTCCTGCTCCTCTCTTAGGGCTCCTGGAACCCTCCCGTGGTATTCTCTGCACTCAACTTCTTGGCTTGCTGCCCTTTTTGTGGGCTCTAGCCACACCTGAGGACTATCACACCATCACCTGATCACCTGAATATGTGTCTGTATTTTGATTCGGTTGTAATCTCTAGAAGTAAAGCACAAGTTTTATTTTCATATCCCTAGGATAAAACAAACGTGCTCAATAAATGTACAGAGGAAGGACTAAAAATTGCTCTCTGAATCAATGATCAGTATTCTTACCACTAAGAGAGGTGGTACAACACCCCATGGGCAGGTCTTGCTTTGAACAGCATGCAGGACTGTGACAATGGCTATGCAAGCTAAAACCTAGCACAACGATCTAATAATCGATGGGAAAATTACATTTGTTCTGTGATACCCAAAAATTCTGTTGAAATATTAAAAACTCACTTATTGTTGGTTATGAACAACAAAAATGTTAAAGTATAACTAATATGTAATAAATAATTTAAAACATCAGAAACATTTAAAATTAATGTGTTATATTTCTAAACTTATCAGTAGTATCTACCTTTTTTGTTGTAAAATTTGAATCAAGCTTCTTTTCTGTGCTCTGACAGATTTAACAGATTACCCTGCTCCTTTTTAAGTGTGAATCAACTTCTGACATTTTTTCCTTTCCCCTGTCCACATCACGAAACATCTCTGAGGCTCTCTCAGCATTATTTCCTTTGGGACACCTCATGCTTTTCCTCACTCTTCCTCACCCATGTTGGTAAGCTCCCCTCCACCGAATTACTCGAGTCTCCAATGGCGCAGGCCCACATCCCCACAGTCAGCCATTCCTTCTGTCACTCTCCCCTTGTTGGATTTGCATTTCACTTCCAGTGTTAGAGCTTTTTGATTTCTGATACACTTTCATCCTTATTGGCCAATCCCTTCCCTATCATCCATTTTTGTAAAACGTCAGTAGGGTTTATCATTGGGAGATAAGGAGGCAGCACAACTGCATGCTTTGCTGTCTGCTGAGAGCTGGTTAACAGATGCACAGTGACCATCTCTGGTGGCCTTGAAGGAAGCAGTGTGGCTGCTCATCTAGAGCACCTGTCATTTACACAGTGTCCTGCGAATGAAAGAGTTGGAGGGAAACTGTGCTTTATGCAGCTGTGGTGAGTGCCTGTGGGAACTACAGTCCTGTGTGGTGTTGCTAGGGGACAGCTGTCATGAACTGAACCACAGTGACTGAAACCTGTGCCTACCAAAACCAGATACACAGCACGGCCTGCCTGCAGTTCAAAGCAAAGTCTGGAGCCAGACTTTTGGATATAAATTGCAGCTCTGCTTATTCATATAACCTTACGTGGCTCAATTCACCTTCTGGGCTTTAGTTTTTTCATCAATAAAAATGAAGATAATAGCACAAACCTTAAAGGGTTGTTTTGAGGACTAAATATTACCTAGATCGTTTTGAGCAACAACTGCATTGTCTAATACAGTAACTACTAGCCACACCAGAGTATTTCAATTTAAAGCTGGATTAAAATTAAATAAAAATTTAAAATTTAAAATTCAATTCTTCAGCTGTACTAGTCACATTGGAAGTGCTCAGTAGCTACATTTTCATCACTGCAGAAATTCTATTGAACAGTGCTGTTCTATACACGTGAAACAGTGTATAGAACAGAGTTGAATATGTGAATCTGATATAAATAAACTAATAGTCATCACTGGCTTGAAATCAAGAAAAAGTTACTAAGTTCAAACACAAACATGAGAAACACATATCATGAAAACAAAAAACAATTTCAAGAAAAGGTGTCAAAATGGATAAACTCTGAATAAATGACCTAAGTTTCTTGCAGCCAACAGTCTCCTTTAGACATTTAGCTTAAAAGTTAGAAAAACTGCCCAAATTTCTTTTTAAAAAATTATCTTTTAACAAAACTAAAGAAATACTCATATACATTAGTATATAGTTATACATAAAGTAAAAAGCATTAGTAATAATCAAAGTGAACTAAATTACACTCGAACTCTATTCTTCTCTTCCTTTCTAAAATAAATGAAATTTTCAACAGAGTGGACTGAATTTTCCTGACTCTAATTCTGTGTGTTCACCGGCTCTGCCGTAGTGAAGTCCTGGGTAACTACAGACCCGCCTGGGCAAGCCTCTCTCAGGGCCAGAGCTGCATCCCCTCCGGCTTTGTTCCCAGGCTGGCTTAGCACAAGACCTGACACAACCAGAGTTAAATAAACGTTTGTCAAGTTGACCTGAATTAGGAAAAACATATCCTAGGATAGCAAACATCAACATCATCTTGTTAAAGAATGTTTCTGAAAAAGAGGGAATTGTTATAAAGAAATATATTTTAGGGAAATTTTAATACCAGAAAGTCCTGACGAATGGTCTTATAAAGAAGTGACCATTTATATTTAGCTGAACTTTATCCAAAAAGAGCAAACTTCAATAGAAAGTTAATACGATGCTTTTCTGGAAAAAATTCATGGTTATAAAGGAATATATGGAAAAAGTCAATTTTTAATACCCCAAGTCCCAAAGGACAATTTCTCAAACTACTCCTTTAAAGAAAAAAAAAATCACATTACCACACTACACTCTATGCTAAGCCTAACATATGAAGCAGACACTAGAATTTCCCAGACCTGAACAAGGATCTCTTTTACTGATACCATGATATACTTACTATGTCAACTGTGTCTACAGTCACCTTTAAAAATTACTGAAGTAACCGTGTTTTTCTGTACAGAGATCATAGTCTGATAATTTCTCTAGGGCAAATAACATCCTTGAGTAGAAACTATTCTACCCTTCCAAGACCTTAATAGGTGACTAAGCTAATATAGAAACAGCTTCAGTAAGTATGAGTTGAATTCAGAATATCTTCCTTTAAACAAAATTGGTGACTTGGTTCTCAAAGATTAAAAAAAAAAAAAAAAGGGAAAATCTCAAGGCAATTAATAATAATAATCAGAGGAAAAAAATTAAGTGCTGTTAAATTCCTAAGTTTAGAATGAAATCCAAGTACTCAAATTCTACTACCAAGAGAAAACTTCTTTCTAGAAAATGCTTTCTTTTAGGGATTACTCAGGTCTGTGAAAAGATATTCACATAAAGGCTCAGAACTTTCCTCCCATGGGACTAACTTAAGCTGGAAGTGCAAAACTAGCTTCATATGGTAGCCCTACATTCACAGAATCTTTAAAGATCTGGTGTGAGGTTTCTTCATTTTTCCAATTATCCTTAACTCTACTTCATGATAAAACTGCATGTTACATTCAAAAATAAGGAGATTCCTATGGGCATTCATATCAAACATAAACTATAGGCGTGAAAAGAGGATGATTCATTTTTAAGCCACTAATATCATAGTAAGAATTAATTCATCTGATAAGTTTCTTCTAAATCAATAGAAGTAGCAGCTGGGACCTGGGATGTCAGAAAAAAGATAGACAAAGGAGGTGGATAGGACTCAAAACTTTGCACATGTCCATTTTCCCTGGGCCTATAATTTTTACAAAATATCTCAGATTTAGACACATTCTTAAATAGCCAGCTGCCTTAATTTTTTTTTTTTAAAAGGCAAGGTATACACAAATAAATGACACCTAGGAACCTGTCATTCTCCTGGCGGAGGTTATCTGCATTAATGCTGAGAGACACCTGACAACGGCTCCACCAGGTCTCTGGTCAACGACAATCCTGCCCACTGCTTCAGTGCTTTCCTAGCTTTTAAGATGCTGTTTATATGCTGGTTGGTTTTATGGTAGCAAACTTTATTTCTTAAGAAGTATATTGGATTGTTTTCAAATTATGATTTCTCATAAATAAAATGCAAGCAGAAAGAGAACATTCATTTTCAATGTTTCTATTCCCCTTTGTGTTCATTAAATCATTACTATTTAGAAATATATACTACAGTGCAACTTACTGCCCTGTCCCGTGATATCAGGTCCAAGAACTATTTTAAAGCATGTTGAAAAGTCCATAAATAGTTCTGGGTAGTAGGACAAAACTTACTGTTCAGAACATTCTCCAGTTTCTGCGTCATGGATCCTTCTACTTTTTCTGTTCCATCTGCTTCTAGTTTTTGATGGATGGCTAGAAAACAAAAAATCTAGTTAAAATGTAGGCCATTTTAGGGTGGAGATACATTACATCAAAATGACATTTTTAAACAGCTTTTGAAAATGGTCATATTATTTTCACTGCTGAAAAGGAACAAAAACATGCTACCCTGTACAAGGTACCCAGCAGACACCAGTCTAAGTTATTCAGTTTAACACCATTAAAATAGTACCTAACAGCCAGCCAGGCACAGTGGCACACGCCTGTAATCCCAGCACTTTGAGAGGCAGATCACAAAGTCAAGAGAACGAGACTATACTGGCTCACATGGTAAAACCCCATCTCTACTAAAAATACAAAAATGAGCTAAGCATGGTGGCACACATCTATAGTCCCAGCAACTTGGGAGGCTGAGGCGGGAGAATAAGTTGAACCCGGGAGGCGGAGATTGCAGTGTGCCGAGATCGTGCTACTGCACTCTAGCCTGGCAACAGAGCAACACTCCGTATCAAAAAAAAAGAAAAAAAAAGGTACCTAACACACATAATCATCTGTCTTCAAGAATGAGTGGTAAAAACAGTTGAACTAAAAAAGAGAGGGGAGAATTGAGGCATCCTGGGTCTCCTTACCATTGGTTGAGTATCTCCAATCAGAAAATCACAAATGCTCCAAAATCTGAAACTTGAAGCACCCACATGACATTCAAAGGAAATGTTCATTACAGCACTTCAGATTTCAATGTTCAGATTTGGGATGCTCAACCAGTAACTATGTAATGCAAATATTTAAAAATCTGCAGAAGTCTGAAATATGAAACATTGCTGGGTCTCAAGTATCTCAGGTAATTGGTCAGAAAATTCTGAGTAAATCTGGTACTCAAATGCACTATGAATAAATCCTCAATGCCTGCTAATGTCTATCTCTCTGCTCCTTTTAATTAGTTAATTATGATCTTGTTATTTTTTATCTTTTTTTTTCTTTCAGTAAGCCACTTCAAATTTTCTTACAAATTCTAAAATAAACAGACTGCTCCTCTATCAAAGAAACACATTCAGAGAAAGAAAAAGGAATATATTTGGGGAAAAAAAACCTAGCTACTGTAGATTGTCTTGGTTGACTCAGAGTGAAGAGAAAGTAATTTCTGTAATGTTTCAAAATGAATTGTGTGGTAACAGTGACATAAAATGTTTCTATATACCAAAGCTGAAACTTGGGTTCAACTTACTAAGCGAAATGGAAAGGAACATCCTTCCCTAGTAAGAAAAGGAGATAGACTATGCCTAAGTATTACAAAGATCAACTGGAAAGACTTCTATGCTTTAAGTGAGCAGGTCTGCTCTCCCTCCTTGTTTAAATGCTGCTGTGGTGTTCTTACAGTCCTGGTGGAGAAGGATGCCTGGCACACGCTGCAGCTTCACTGAGCAGGCACTGTGCTGAGATGTCACACCCTACAGTAGCCCTGCTCCACATGTTGCTTTCCAAGTCAAAATTAGCATGAAAGGAAATCATGTGGCCACATTTTCTGATGCTGACAAAACCCATCACTGATGAGCACGTCAAGATGAGGTGACCCTGGTCCCCCAGCTCAGTTTACAGACCTTTTTGCAACAGAGCAACTACCTCCACCCATCTCCACCACGGCACCACCACTGTCAAGCTGCCAGCCAAGCATGAGGACTGAGAGACACTGGGATCTGATAAAGGCAATCCTATTTTCCAGAAAATTAAACCAAATAACCCAATGTCTGGTTCACTTGACCTTTTATTTTCTCTGAAAACATTTTTGAGTAGAATAACTCAATAAGCAACTTGGTACATGATCATAGGTTTGTTATTGTTTCTAATCTATTAAAACTTAAATATGTGAAGCAGTTGAACATTACAAGTTTGTATCTGAGAAACAAAAAATGTATCTATAATAGTACTTCTTAAAGAAAAATCAAGGTTATAGAAAGATTGCGTATTAGTTCACTACAATTATTTGATCATTTTAATGCTCAAATAAAATGTAGATGTCAAATTTGCAATTTCAATAAAAAATGTGTAATACCCATCCAAGCATTTATGTAAATGCCATTGTTAAACGGGGCACCAAGGAATGATATTTGCATAGGGCATTATCTAAAGGATCCAGTGTTGGGCATAGAAGCATATAAATGCTCTAACCATTCTATGTTAATGCTAGCCTATGCAAAACAGGAATATTCAAGCCAGATCACAGATGAGCAAACTATTGCTATGAGGAACCAAACAGTAAATATTTTAGGCTTTGTGGGTCACATACGGACTTTATCACATATTCTTCTTTTGTTGTTTTTAGAAACCCTGAGAAAACATAGTCATGCTTGGCTCTTGGCCTGTAGGAAGGCTGTGGCCTAATTTGGCTCACAGGCTGACCTCTGAGGAGGGTTATATTTACTAAAGCAGGAGAAAAGGAAGGGCTTGTGTAAGATGCAGTAGTATTTTAAGTTGATAAAGAGGCCTTCAAACATTTAGTTTCTATTTCTTATTTTACCAAACTTTTGTCAGAATAGATAAATCATATATAAATTATATTTAAATTGGCTAAGTAATCTTTGGTTCCTTTTCTTCCCAAATTATACTGAAGAAAATCAATAAATAATAAAATAATTGCAACTATTACACAGAAGACTAACAGGAATGATTCTCACTTAGATAACTGAGTCCCAGAAAATGATACCTACCTGAATTATCTTCATACATCAATAGACACTAATGACAGAATGTGTCAAAAAATCAATTATGGCTCAAGCCACCCATAGTAAGTAGCAGCAATAAAAGGAACAGGGGAAAGAAGACAAATAAGACAAACACTGCAGGGAGCAACATGTGTAATTTTTTCTGCTTGGGCTTTTTACTCTAGTATACCATAAACAATATTCATTCATACAGTTTTGACCCACAGTTGTTCTTGAAAGGAGCAAGTGATAAAGTCTATGCCACTAAAAACAAAACACTGTACAGGTCACTAAATGCACAAGCTCAAGGGGCATTCAGAGCAATCGCTACAAAGGAGGTGCTCAGAGGCACTGAGGGGCTCACAAAGGCCTTTCACACTATAAGGAGCTGCACAAACCTCACCACCAACCAGGAGGATCGGCGTGAGCAGTATCTGCTAATGACCCACAGGTTACTACCACTTCAAGAGAACAGAAGGGAATGATAGAGGGAAGGAAGGCCATGGAAAAATGAAGTCTGGTGCTAGAAATATTTTTGCATAATAAAGAAAAAAAATGTACCAAAAATACCAAGGTTGCTATTGGCAGGTGTTATGCCAGACAAACCTCTTATCAAGTTCTAACGAAAATACCTGTGGGGACACACAGGAATAAACAAAACTGACAATGGCATAAAAACTTAAAGATGAATAAAGGCTACTAATGGCATACTGGGTTGAGATGGACTGAAAAAAAGCAGACTTGGACTGGCTATGAAACACTCCACTGGATGGAAGTGAAGAATGCAGATGACGTTTAAAAAAAAAAAAAAAAAAAAAGAGCAGAGAAAGGCTCTGATTTGTTGTACCTGTCCCCTATTCCCAACTCGGGAACACAAGCATGGCACCGATCAGAAACACCTTGCAATGTTTCCATAACTATCTTCATGACTACAGTTCTGTTCCTCCATTTTTCTTAACCGCACAGCTCCTTTCCTTTCCCCGCAACCCAGCATGGTAGGGAAACAGAAGAAAACCAATGGGGAGGAGGCATCCACTGCTGGGCCCCTGAGCAGCCGCTGAGAAACAGAAGTATGTTGGGCAGCATGAAGGGGAGCAGAAGCAAATGAGTGACATTTTTATCCAAGACTATTCAGAGACAAACCATGAACTCTATCTAATGTAAAACAAGAAAAGCTTTGAGAACTGAAGATGTCAGTCTATAGATTCCGAAGGCTTATCAAGTGTTGGCTAAAATGAATGAAAACAGGACCTATATTCCAGCATATCTCGTAAAGGTGTTTTTTCTCTCAAAAAAAAAAAAAAAAAAAAAATCCAAGGCTAAACAAATACATCTTTTAAACATTTAGGTAGAGGGAAAATCAAACAATTTACCCACAAGTAATGAAGGATGATGTTGGCTCAGGCTTTTGTCTCTGTAACACTAAAAGTCATTGGATCAATGTCTTCAGAAAATAATTCTCTTACAGCCAAGTGTGTTCATGCATAAAGGCAAAAGGCATTTCTAGACACACAATAATTCAAAAGGTATAGCATAAAAGATGTAACATACTGTTCAAGACAAAAAATTCAAAGACAGGAAAGATGAAATATAAAACATTGGCAATAAACATTAAAGCCAATTAAGTTTACATGTATACGTACTCTGTGTGTGTGTGTGTGTGTGTGTGTGTGTGTGTGTGTGTGTATATATATATATACACTGTGGTAAATATAAAATTAAATGTAAAAGACAAAAAAAAAATCTAATACCAGAATACTGAAATGGAAAAGGTAAAATAAGCTGAGTCCATAATTTCAAATTTCAAATTAAATTGAGACCAAAAGAAAGGGAAAGGTATGGGAAAGACACGGTAAACTGTTGTCATATATAGCAGAAGTCGAGACAACCTATAATAGAATTTTAAAACATTTCTCTCAAATCTGCAAATAATATGGTCTATATTGCCAAGAAGAAAAAATGGTAACAAAACAAGACAAAAGAAAAAGACATGAGGACAAAAATTTCAATTATGATAAATGTAAATGGCTTCAATCCTTCTATTTAAAAGCAAAGGCTCTTAGAATAGTATTTAAAATAAAAATCCTGCCATATGTAGCAAACAAGACACATGCCAAAAGCAAAATTTCTAAAAGGTTATAAAGAATACTACAAATAACATATCAAGCAAATGCATACAAAAGGAAAGGTATAAAATGTTAACATTACGTTACTGCGCATCAAAGAATTTAATCTTGCCCCCCAAAAGGTCTGGCCTTTGCCCTTACATCCTGGCAAGTAATCTCTAAACTCCTGAAATGTTCTGCCTGATAACAGTGTCTTTGTTTGCCTGTGGGCCATGGCCACACTAAACAGTCTAACAATGGAATTTATGGGTGAGGTCACTCAGTATCAGCCTGATCTGAGGGAATGGAGATTGAAGTCAGCCATAAAGACCCTTGATCACATCCATGTGACAGGCCCTACTAAAGACTCTGGATCCAGATAACAAGGTATGGATAGCTTCCTTGGATGGAAGTACTCCATGTGTGTTGTCACGTACTGTTACCGGGAAAGTCAGTGCTATCTGCAATTCCACTGGGAGACTACTGGAAACTCCATGGATGGAATTTTCCTACATCTGCTCCATGAATCTCTATCCTTGGCTGACTACAATCTGCAATTTCCCTGTAATAAACCATAACTCTGAGTGCAACAGCTTTCACTAAGTTCTGTGAGTGCTTCTAGCAACAACCAAACTGAGGGTAATCTTGGGGACTTCTTATAAACATATTATCATCAAGAGAATCTAAGCCATCAAAAGTTACAAAGTAAATACATGCTTTACATACGAGGAAAAACGACAGAACCAAAATTTAAAAAGGAGATTTGTCTGTCATGTTTAGTATAAATAAGCTAGATTTAAATAATATAATTAATCAGGCATTGATATCATATCAAATTGGGGACCCTGAAGAAAACATACCTGTCTGTCTTTGTAATTTTTGGCATACTTATAAAAACTTAATATACACTAAAAAACATATTCTCTGTTCACAATACTGTAAGAATAGAGACTATGAACACAAAAATTTACTATTAACTACTAAGTCAAGAAGGAAAATTAAAATTGCACACTTTAAAAACACAAAAAAGATATCCCTAAAGAATGAATGTTTAAAAAATGACATAGAACATACAAATACTAAACAGATAATGAAAGGGCCTATAACGCGAATTTTAAAACATTTTAAAATTATAATGCAATGCTAATGAAACATGAAAATCTTGATAAAAAAAGAAAATTTCAGGGAAAACAAATCAAAATAAACAAAGCAGGGACAACAGAGGTTTGAAAAGTATATGTGTGTGTGTGTGTATGTGTATACACACATATGTATCTGTCTCACCTGCTGGTTCCCAATTCCCCCTTGAAGCTACTGATGCACTGCAGTGTCTCCTCAGGAGAGACCCCAGACGCTAACGCACTCCTGCCTGGTGTGATGAAACAAGAAGCACAGTACTAGCCGTGCCTAAAAATGCTGAAAGTGAATTGATCTAATACCCAATTAGATAAGTCCAAGCAATATAACGGCAAGAAAAATAAGTTAAATGACACCATGAGGAAGTCATCAGTCAACTTCAGAGTGGGGGATATCTTCCAGGACAAATGACCTTGTTTCTTCAACAAATCAATGGCAAGAAAAACCAGAAACAGGGTAGGAAAGGTGAGGGGATAGTTTTAGTTTAAAAGAGGTTTAAGAGATTTAAAAATTAAGTGAAATGCCTGGATTTTCTTTGAATCTTGATTTGGACATATCAACTATAAAAAAAGAAAGTATGGGGATAACTGGAGAAACGTGAACTGGGAATGAGATGATATTAAAAAATTATTGCTAATTTGGTTAACTATGGTAGTATCGTTGTGATTATGTACATAAATGTTCTTACCCTTATTTGGTAGATTCATACTCAGGTATTTAGGAGAAAAACATCATGCTGTTTGAGATGTGCTTTAAAATACATCAGCAAAATGCAAACAAACCCATCTCAAAAGCAAGTATAACACAAGAATAATAATTGTTAAACCTAGGTGATAGGCATCTAGGAATTGATTATACTTTCATCTCCTGTTTGAAAATTCTCACGTTTGAAAATTTTCATAATAGAAAAGCAAAAACAAATTACCTGAGCAACTTTACATATCAGCTCTGTCAAATTTGAACCATGTAATTCCTAGTCTACATAGCCCATGGAGAGCAGAGACAGCAACACACGCAGACCCACACGTACCATGCAACATTCACACTCGGACCTGACCAAAATAGCAATTTCACTAAAATACAGATCAAGACTCCAGTGAGAAAGAGTTATAAAAAGCTATTAATGCTGTAGTAAATTAACATAATCAGAGACACAACGGGTTTCATCTAAAGAATAAAAAGGTTTCTAGCACACACAATTCCATATACAATATAACCCCAATTTTGTAATGGGTATTCATACAAGCTAAGAAAAGAAGATAAAAGGAACTACATGAAACTGTTAAATGTGATTACCTCTACAAGAGATGTTCTTGCTAATTATGTGTTTAGTGTTTTTTATAATATACATTTCCTTTATTTCAAAAAACATAAAAGCTAAATACATGCATCTAAAGTTTTCAAATTTCTTATTATAATCACTTCCTACATGCCATAAAGTCATTTGTTTATTAGTAGCTGGTCAGCAATATATTTATTAAACTTCCAGTTGCTAACATACTTCTAGGGTGAATGACTAATAAATGAGACTACATAAATTTAGTGTACCAAATAAAACTTCTTAAGATCTGCCAACAGTGAAACCATTTACAGAAGCAAAAAGCATAAACACAAATATATATATGTAAATATGTCTTTTAAAAAGGGTGGAGAGAAAAGTCAAACCTGTCTTGTCGCTAAATCATTTTGATTACAATAATTTGTGGGAAATGTGTGCAGCTACTAAGCATATGATAACCATCTTTACCTGATTTATACTAAACTCTGTTCACACATGCTCAGATTTTCTTCCTGACATGGTAAAATTAACTATTGATAACTTACAGAGAACAGCGATAAGCACAAATAAAGAAAGGCACACCATTAAGAAACATAAGGCACACGTATTTATCAAGGAAGACCACCTACCGTCTTGGCTCCCTCTCGAACAGTCACATTTTACCCCTTCAAAAACCTAATTTCTACCTGCAAGGAAGAAGCTGCATCACATACACATTTAATGTATTGGAGATCAATTAGGCCTGTATGGCACAGGAAAAGGGGGCTTTTAAAGCAATAAAAGAATGTCTGTATTTTAGGAATATAAAATAATTTTTAAAATTTACCTTCCTGAATTGAAGAAGATGTGGCATCAATGTACAGTTAGAGTTATGGATACTTAGCTATAGGGGTACTTAGTTGTAAGTACCTTAGCTATGAAAAAGAATTAACTTTTGTTAATATAGATTACTTTTTACTAAATAGCAATAATTAAACTTTTATAAATTAAAGGCAGTTTTATAAAAAAAAAAACCTACCAACATCTTGCATTAAAATGTCTAAAGCTATGACATCTGTACTCCACACAACTTCCCTCCCATACACAGTGGATGGCACAGTGACAGCTACCTGTGTGCATGTGTGGGGGCCTGTGGGATAAGGGGTGAGGAGACTGGTACCCTGTTATCAGCCTTTTCAAACTGAACACACAATGGGTCACATCTACAGAATTAGTCACATATGTAAGATATTAATGGTTGTAAGAGGATTTTTGAAATCCTCAAATTTACTCATTGGGATTTAATTTCTTATCAGCCCCGGGGTGTGGGCATCACAGAGAGTTAAAGTAGTCTCCCATTTCATACATGTAAGATGGGTCAACAAAAGCCTCAGAGATAAATTTTTCAAGTACCAAGTCTTTAAAGAGATGCCAACTGAGTCTGCAACAAATATTTATGGCTCATTTTAGATCTCTACTTTGATAAAAACAGACCAAATGTCGCATTCTGTAAACACCCTGCAGGTGGGGTCAGGTTTCCGTGGCCGAAGCTGCCAGCAGATGGCTCTGAGGATCACCTTACCTGAGAGGGCATCCTGCGCTTCAAAGAATGTACTGAGACCGCCTTTCACATAGGCCAGGCTGCCCTCGCTCTTCTTGTTAGCCTGCCTCTTGAGGTTAGTGACTGCCATTTTGAGCTGCTCAAAACTGAAATGAAATAAAAAAACCAAACATGTGAGACTTCTAACATACAAAAAAGAAAAAAGAATTCTTTCCGTGGGAAACACTATATGCTAAAACTGATGCTAAGCAGCATACAGATTAATATCATATAAAGCCAGATGAAAACAAAAAGCTTTCAAATTTTTACATAGATCTAAACCTTTTACTTATCATGAATGCTTATATTACAACAGCTATAAAAGAGTTTTGGAGTCCTCAATGGTGATTCCAAATACATTAGACCCCTAACAAGTAAATGTGTAGATGTTTTTATAACATATATACAATATATACGATTGTCCAGATAAAGAGTTTTGAACATCCTGTACCAGATAAGAAGACATAGGTCACCCAGTGATAGAGAATATTTCAAAGGTATAACTCCTCTATAGATTCACTGAAGCATTGTGGAACACTGAGCAGAATGTTACACTTATCAATACCGAGGTCTCTGTCGTTAATAATAAAATGACATAAATCCTGGGGGTGAATTCACAACTTAAATAACTAGGAAGACCACAGTATCTTATCTCAATATCTCAAGCAGAGAAAAACAAAGGCAGGCCTCTGTATTTCAGAAGTTTTATGTCCATTTGAGCTAAGAAAATCTGGCTATAAAACTTTAAACATATTCTCGACAGACCTACACAAGAAACAGAACCCAATTCTGACTTATAATAATAGAAATTTCACATCTGTAATGTAAAATTAGAATCATCTTCTACAATGAAAAAAATTCATCTTGGACATTTGCTTTATAAAGCAATCATGCTAAATTTACCCTATGTATCAAAATGCCAACTTTTTCTTATGTTTTCTAGTAATGCTTTTCATCCTAATAAGTAAATGAAAAATTTATATTAAGGTATATTTTAACACACTGATTTAAGTTTTAAACAACAAACCATTGATTTATCCAAACATTTTTTGCTGAATATAATTATTTTAAATCAATCTTGCAAATAAGCTACAAATCTGCTCTTATAGAGAGTGGGTAAAATGTAATTAGAAGACAAAAGGGAACCTTCAAATTGGATATATGACCTTGTCTACTTTTTTGCTAATTTTAAGCCAGGTCCTTCCATGATGATAAAACAACTCATCTTCCTTTGCTCTATGGTCAGAGAAGGCAGTGTGTTCCATGTTTTACATCAGAACTTAAAATTTTTATGTTATTTGAGTAGGGAGAGATCACATTCATACATGTCAGTTTAAGTCCCCAGCTAAGGTGCCATAAAGTTTTAATAACCTGCACCAAAAATAAAATACATAGAAGATAAAATGACAGTAGGATATAAGAGACCTCTAATTAATCATCTCATTGAACAAATAAGGAAACAGACACCCTGAGATGTTCACGGGCTCACCCACAGACCTAAAACTATATTACTGTATGCAGAGCCAGACCTAAAATTCAAGTTACCGTATGATCCCATTTTCAGCAGTTGAGTGAAACCCTTCACAGATGACAGTCTCATATCCACTAACCTGGTGTTTGAGTGATTCTCTATAAGATACCAGGCAGCTGAAAAATTCTCGCTTGTAAAATCAGCACTCATTCCATGGAACAGCATTTCTAAGTCCTTCGGGGAAAATTTACTTCTGAGGGGAAAAAAGGTTTAAAATATATTTCAATGGTTATTATGACAAAAATGTAACAAACATCACTAAGTATCCAGTGTAACACATATGAGTACAAACCATTACAATGATACATATTAATAATACATTATCCAGAATATGTTTATATATATGTACAAAATACATTTCCCACATCATGGCTGATTTTTCTATCACATAAACTTTGGTTATATATAGAAAAGATAGGAAACTAGTTGAAATATAGAAATTACATCAATAAAATAATATGAGGTTTAAAGAGGATTAAAACATCAGGCTGAGCTGACATTTTATTAAACCTATCAAAATATGAAATCAATCCCCATTCAATGTATAAAAATCAAAATTTGAATACAGTGAACTTTTAAAATATTAAATCACTTTGTTAAATGATTTTTGTTAAAACCTATATGAAAGTTGTTTTAAGACATACTGTCTAAGAAATCATCCCAGTACTAACAAAACCACATCTAACCTTCATGTCCATGTCTAGAATGACTTTAAGAAAAGCTTGTGATAATAACAAGCTATATACATAATCTGTAGCTCCCTCATTTTGCCTACATGTTTAAGATTGACTTCTGGATCAATTAATTTACATATTCATTCAAGCATCTACTAATCAAGCATCTACTATAGGTCAGGCTCCATGCTGGGATGCCAAATGTGTCCACTGAGGCTCACAACCCGGCAGTCTTCGCTGGCCCCCACTGCCCCATTTGCAGGATGAAATCCAAGCATGTCCATGAACTGAAACTGCTTGTCTCTCAGGGCTCATTTCTGCCACTCGAGGCCTGAAACCTGATGCTTCAGCAGCCTCCAAGGGACTATACTGTCTCGCATGTTGGTCTCCACCATGTTGGTGTTTACTTTGTTCGTCTGATTTGCTGTCCCCTCTAAGATGTGTCCCCTACCCCGACACAATGGACAAACCCAACTTATAAGGTATAAACCTTGGGATCATCTGATAGCACAGTATCTCTTTAACATTTATGCAGTAGAGAAATGACCCATACCCCCAAAAGAATTCTTAACGTGGGTAGGTCCAATGATTTCTACTTACTCTTCTCTGGGAGAGTCTTGCTGTCTCATCATTACAAACACAGCTCAATTAGGCAGCTTAGTCCATGATCAACACTCCAACTTCACCCAAAGATAACATTTTTGTCTTCCCTCTTCCCAGCCAAGGTGAGTAGTTACTAGGCTGCTTGCTCGATTGGAGGGAAAGTGGGAGCTCTGTCGTAGAGGTTAAGGGTAGGATGGATGGAGAGGTAAGAATGGAATGTCCTCTGGGGCCTGTGCCTGGTACTGCCATGGGTGGCCGTTGCTCTCTGCCTGCCAGGTATTAAAATCTACTTGAGTCTGTGGGCATTTTCACAGGTTCCCTCAAGGTCTCTGGAGGACTCCTCCAGCCCTGACTTATGGAGGCATCATTTTTCTACTGCCACCCCTCAGCCTTGAGTGGTCTCTTAGTCTTATTGCAGGCACTCCCTGCTGGAGACCCTCCACATTCAGCTAACGAGTCCCCTTAGGCACAACTTGCAGTGGCCTAGAGCCCACTCCCTCCAGCAAGTTGCTTGCTCACCCGGACATGGGGAACACCCCTAAAAACTGTCCACGCAGACTCTGTGTCTCACAGCTGCAGGGAACACTGTCACCTGGAGGTGCCACTCACCAGGCCTAAGTGGAGACGGTCACACATTCTGTGTTCCCCCCCGCCTTTGTGGCCTAGCCTGGCTCTCCCCACAGAAATCTCTGCACAAATCCTCCTCGCCTCTCTACACATCCTCTCCCTCTGTGGTCCCTAGAAGAACAAGGAATGTGAGCTGCAAAACCAGATCTCGGGGATTTCCTCTATCAACCCCGCACAGTGAGACGCCACTCACTCTTCAGTCTAATACCTACTATGTGAGCACCTCAGCCAGGACAGGGCATCCCATTCACATTCTGTTACATTGCCCTTCCTCACTGTGTTCTGTTTTTAATTGAGCAGGGGAGGCCTTGCTTAGAATTAGAAGAAAAGACAGATGAGATTTCAGGAGGTGGCACCACTTCCACTTAGACTAAGTCGATCTTGCATCTTTTCCCACTAGCCTCACAAGTTAAAAGAGTTACAGTCTGAATCTTCCTGATAGATGCGTGTGGCATTCATTAGCTTGCTGGTCATTTTCACCAGTCAGCAGTCTCTGAGAGGGAGGTGGAGAACTTAAGAGTTTTTAAGTTTATTTTGGTTTGGATTCTTCATGCTGGTTCTCATACTTTACTTAGTAAGAAAATCCTTTCACCTCTGGAAGTTTTTCTCACTTTATTTATTTGTACCCCATGCCTCCAAGTTAGAGCTTTGGGGAAATATATCGACTGAGTGGAGGCTTAGGCTAAGCCACGACATGCTGAGCCCCAGCTAAGTGACCCAGAAGTGCTTCCTTCTGGAGTCCTGCTCTAACCGGCAGGCAGCATCTGCCTGGCGTGTTGTGTGAGGGATCATGGGCTTTGTCTGAACTCGGCTGGAAAGAATGACATGACCAATTAGTAAGGCCTGTCATCGTGGGTGGGAGCAGTCATGGTGGCTGTAAACCGTGTTTCTGTCAACCTTACTTCCAATACATTGGCATTCAATGTGGTGTCTCACACTTCACTTGCTCAGAAAGTTAAATGATCTTAGCAGAATCGAAATGTACTACTGATATCAACTAAACTCCTACTAATAACAGTCCTTACACATTATTTAAGTACAAGAAATCCTCATCTAGCAGGGATCAATTCCAAGTAACATAAGGACACAGCTGAGAAAAAAGAAATGAAAGAAGGCTGAGAAGTCACACTGAGCTTCTGTGTCCCTTACCCACACCCGTGGGGCTTCACTGTGCCTTGGTGTTTCTCTGCCTATGATCAAAGAGGGGGTTGCTAGTGTTAAGAGCTGACAATGTGAAGAAAGGATCTGTGACACAATGGTAACAAGAAACTATAAAATGCAGACACAAAACTCAAAAATACTGCAGCTGCACGCCCTGGACAAACAGTTAAGAATACACAGTCCCCATGGCAGCTAAATCATACTCCACATGTTTAGCCGAAATAAAAAGTTTTTTAAAAAACAGGATGTACACAGCACATATAGAAAAGCGTTCTGTCCTAAACAGTTACAACGGTTAAACTGGTGGTGCTGATGGTACTGAAAAACGTAAACCAGCAGCTCAGAGCTTTCCATTTTGTATTCCATTTTTAAAATTCCACTGATACTTAAACTCTGGTAACATCTCATTTACAATGCATTACTAAATTGTTATTTTTACAAATCTAAACTGCTCTCAGTTATATCATAATATAAAGGCCTGATGTCTAGTGAGGGCTCCAGGGGAAGGATTGTTAAGAAACTCTCCTACCCCCAGGAGTCCCTCCCTCCCTCATCCTCAGAAGGAGCAGGAATGGGTCTAGCCAGTTCCTAGCAGTGGGGCCCCTGGCGAGAAAGCAGTGGGTCTGGCAAGGTCCCCACTGGCCCTGCATTCCCAGCACTTTAGCTGTGAACATCCCATGCACCACAGGACACTGGGAGGACACGGGTGGCAGAGCCTGAGACTCAGCTTTTAGGTTGGAGTGAGCAGGGAGGCCCAAGCATCCAAGCTCTCGGAGCTAGATGCTGAGACTTGAGCCGCACACACCCGTCAGCACCCCTCCCAGCACATGTCACTCCTTCAGGCCCCTGACATGGGCCAAGTAGAATTTGAAAAGCACTACATCTCTTGGTCAAAATGCCACCTCCCCTAAGACAGAGCTGATTATTCCAAGAGTTCTTACTGAAGACGTTAAAAGTCTTTTGTTAATCTTAACTAATTGGAAGACATGCATTGAGACTTACAGCAGAAATCAGACTTACAAGAATATGACAGACATTATTTTGAAGATGGTGAAATTCTAACACAGAAACGTCAAATAACTTTCCCCAAATCACACAATTAAGTCCAGGACTAACCCTGTCCAGACATATAGAGCCCTTTTAGAGGGGACACTGTTGGCTATGACCCGCCAATCACCCTGGGCCCTCTGTGCTGGAAGAATCCCACAGCCCACGACTTGCCCCTTAACTGGGGAGAGATCAACCACCATAAGCCAACCACGCTTGTCATATGTTCCCTGCTCTTGAGTGGGTAACCTTGTTCTGACCAGTGATGTCTGAGAAAAGGTCTGTTGGAACACATCTGGGAAAGGTCTCCATACTCTCAAGAAGAACCACCAAGAAGAGGTAGCATCTTTTTGCCTCAGAACATCATTGAGTCCAGTTTCAGAATTAGGAAGGCAATCTGTTTTATGCTAAGAGCAACAGAACAGCCAGCAAACTCAGGCTCCTCACATTTTGGTGACATGACTAAGTTACTGACTCAACCAAACTTTGGAGGGTACTATCACTGAATACTGTATATTATGAAAAAGTAGATTGGATTTTTGTTTAAATCAAATGAATTTTCATTTTCTCTTACTTGCAGCTGAAGGCAACCTGATTCAATATTCTATTGCAAAATAGATGCCTAAATATACTGATCTTTTATGCAGACTTCTCAAAAATGTAAAACAGATGACTTAGAAAAAACAAAAACTGAATACCAATGCCAGAGTCCCTGAAGCTTCATGGGTGACACAGGTGTAGAAGTGGAGGTGGCTCATCTCAGTGTTCACAACGGGACGAAGTGGTCCAAGCAGTGGCTAAGAGCAAAGGCTCTGGGTTCAGTCTCAGTGTTTGCTCAATCTGCCTGTATAATCTCGAGAAGTTATTCCATTATTCATGAGGATAATGCAGCATAATATCTTCCTCTTACAAATGTTTTGAAGATCAGAGTAGATAATGCTTGCAGAAGTTGTAGCAGTTTCTGACACACGACAATGCTCAAAAATGTTATTTGCTATTATTTTTAATCTTTATACTTATTTATATCTTACAGTCTACTTTCCTAAGTATTATTTAATTTGATTCTCATGACAACTGAGTTAAATATTCCCAAATTCCAGATGAGGAAATGGCCTCGGAGAGGTTACATGTAAACAGTGGAGATTTGAACCCAGTACTTCTATTGCTTAACAGAGAACCAGAGGGCCTTAGATAGGAAATATAATTGTAACTACACATCCACAAAGATGACAATGTAGGGGAGCATGAAAGGGGAGTTGCTTTCAAATGAAGAGAAATGCTAATGCCCTTAATAATAGTGGTAGGAAAGGAGGCGGTAGCATGTCAACATGGCTGATGAAGCACAGAGTAAAAACTTGTAGGTTTGTTCGGAAAAACCGGATTTTGAACTCTAAACTTCCACGTGAAGTGATGGCTCAAACACAACAGAAAAACCAAAATATGCTCTGAGTAATTCAAAACAAGCCTGCATTTTAAGTTCACTAACAGTTAAAGACTGAAAGTAACATGGACCCTACTGTGTAAACTCACGAAATGTTTTCATCGAGGAATCAAAACATGCAGTTTCAAGTCACTGACAATTCCTGCCACCTTGAAAAGATCTTTTCCATTAGATGGCAGTGTAAGGTTAGATTTAAACCTTATATATATTTAAAAAAAAAAAAAAAAAAAAAAAAAGCTAGCCCAAGCCAGGGAAAGACCCAGGGCTTGGGACTGAGTGAAGAAACACAAACAAGCACGTTCTTCACACCTCAGCTCTCACTTTCCAGTATGAGGACCCTCTGCAGCAATGACCCATGCAAATCAATGCGACTCCTGAGACCGCCACAGCCGCTCCACACACTGTGAGGCTGCAGTTGTGTTATTCTGTGTTTGCATCAAAGAAAACACACTTTCTTGATTTGGCAGATGGAAGATGGAAGGGGGAGGCTAACAGTGAAGTTGGGCACTGCTAGTTCTTTGTGTGCATGCTACAATTATTTCTTGTAGCTTTAAATTTTTAGCAACACTGTTTGCACTCTGTTGTATTAAGTATTGTAAGTTTGTTTCGACTTTTTTTTTTTTTTTTTTGTCTGACGCAGTTTCTGGACTTCAAGGCACTCTCACTGACCATCTATTTTTACACAAAGGCAAAGTCACCAAAGGCTCTTTTCTTCTGCACTCATAAGAATTAATTTGCTGTCAGTTTTCCTTTTTTAAAATGTAATTTTCTAAATTTGATGGGAAAATTGAAATTGGTCTTTTCTTTCTGTTTGAAAGCTGAGCTGATTAGAAGAAAATCAGGTTTGCATTGCCCATAAAACCCAGGTAGAAATAAAACACATACTAGTGGCGCAACAACTGACTAATCTTGACAGCCATTCCCAGGGAATAATTCACAAAAACAGTTGGCAATCATATAAAAACAGTACAAGGCTCCCATCTTCTGCCCTCACTCCCATGTACAGACTGCCTCCTAAACATTACCCATAAATACTCTCTTGTTAGGCCATTGAATATTGATTTCAAGAAACAAAACCTAGCGAAGGTTTTCACTTAACATGAACCTATTTTTACCTTCCCTTTTGGTTTAAATAGTTTGTCTTCATTACAACTGAAGTCATGCTAAGAACACATATATTTGTGACAACTGCCATCGTAAGTAAAAAATATAGACTTTTTACAAGCAAATCCTAGTCTCAATTCAAAGTGAAGTTTTTTATTCTGAGCAATTAGTAACATTTTTGTAAGTATCATGACACCTTGTGTGCAAAACATCAGTTAAAAATTTAGGAATATAAAGACAGTCAAAAGACAGCCAATAAATGCCAAGTTGTTCAACTCATAGGCTGAAAGACAGAAGTATGCATGCTGGGTCCACTGGTAAAATATTTACTAAACTCTAACTCACCCTGAAGAGCCACAAGGCAACTGTACTGTGCTACTCTCACTGGCTTTGCCATATTCACATGAAGTGGCCACCACACTGCAGGGCCCCTCAGGCTCCCACTTTGCACACTAGACCATCAGTTGTCGAGAATTTCCACAGATACTCACATTGCAATCACCAGAAGCTGCCTTATCTCCTGAAGGTCACCTCCCCACTGCAATCTGATCACTCACTAGGACCACAGGGGAGCATTTAATGACCAGCGCTCATAATTCTTCAAACCTTTTTCATTATGTTTCAACAAACAAATAATGCTAAAATTCTATTATTCCTTCAATACTGACCTTTGCAAAAAGTAGGTGCTCTCCAGGCTTTTAATTATCAAAAGAAAAAAAAATGACATTAACAAACAGTCCTAACCTGAGTACAATGCTATCATCTACAAAGACCAAAGCATCCACCAAAAAATAGTAAGTAAATCAGCAAAATAAAACCCACATCAATATTTTCCAATCTGCCTTTCCTTGCTTTTATCTTTCTCTAAAATAAGATTTCGCTAACTGTGGTCAGATAATTCAACAAGAAAAACACAGTTTCTTGAAAGTACCTCAAAAAAAAAAAAAAATAGGAACCTGAAAGCATTTTTCTGGCCAAAAGCATTCTCTTCTCTTGGTTTCTATACCTATTCTTACTTTCATCTTTCTTGCTTTCTGGAATCTCCACATCTAGCCTCTCTTTCTTTTCATAGAAAAAAACACAAAACACTTTCAGCTGGACAGAAGGATGACTGGATGTCTGTTCACAGCCTACAGGGCCTCCCCATGTTCCCTGATGCTACGGGATCCGCACCTTTCCCTGTTCATTGGCTATTCTGAGTCTCTGTTAGAAAGACAGAGCTGGCTCCTGGAGGGCTAACGGCGAAGCCAGGGATTCCTCTCCACAGAAATGCATATCAAGTGAGGATTCTACTGACTCCTCTGAGATGGACTGGCGGTCTTGCATCTTCCGGTATTTCTCATTGCGTATATCTCCCCTCTGGACTTTCCTTTGGGCTGGTTTTAACATCTTATTGGTTTTCTCCTTAATTATGAGTTAAATAAAAGCTTTGACATCTATTCATTTTATATTTGTATAAGAATCATGATTTTCCCTTTTTCAAAAATTATCCTTCAATATTTTACTTAACCCCATGGCGGAGCAAATGTTTCTGAAACTTAAGTAACAGTCTGTACAGGAACAGACAAAATCTGATAATTTTATTCCCACTGAAGTACTTCTTAAATAAATGTACATAATGTTATTTTAAAATTTAAAACAATTTAGAACCCTGGAATCTTAAGTCATTAAAAAACCTTTTCCTATGTGGCAGAACAATGAATAATATACATCCAAGAAGAGCAAAGAATCCTGGTAGTAAGGATGAATATTTGCTCAGCACTTGCTATGTTCCAAGTACTTACCTCTTCACTCCCTGATTCCTCACATCGGCCCTAAGGAACAGGCACTGCCTTGTACATCTGAGGAAACTGAGGCAAAAGGAAGCTAAGTAACTTACTCAAAGTCACACTGCTAGTAAGTGGCAGAGCCTAAGTTCAAACTGAGAGAGTTTTGTTCCACACAAAACCAAACTACCTCTCAGAGAAGAAAGAAAAGAAATGTTTAAGAAAGCTAAGGCCGAATGCGGTGGCTCACGCCTGTTAATTCCAGCACTTTGGGAGGCCGAGACGAGCAGATTACCTGAGGTCAGAAGTTTTGAGACCAACCTGCCCAATATGGTGAAACCTCATCTCTACTAAAAATACATTAGCCAGACGCAGTGGCACGCTCCAGTAATACCAGCTACTCGGGAGGCTGGGGCTGGAGAATTTCTTGAACCTGAGAGGTGGAGGTTGCAGTGAGCCGAGAATGCGCCATTGCATTCCAGCCTGTACAGCTGAGTGAAACTCTGCCTCAAAAAAAAAAAAAAAAAAGGCTAAGTACTTTTAGTGCTTTTATTCTTCAGTGCCATTAGCAATGTTACCAAAGAATTGTCCTGAAACTTATTAAGAAACACTGCTGTTAGAGGCAGTTCAGCCCAAACCACTTTGTGGGTAGCAGCAACAGGAATGATAAGACAGTCAAAGGCTGAGAAGGTGTGACGAGGTACAGAGAACAGGGGTGGGTGGCATATACCAAAACAACAGTTGAGGAAATCATGTTTATGACAGTAAACATCTGAATAAATCCTAATTGATGATTTTGTCCAAGTCTCAAACAAAATATATTTTGTATATCTCCATATTCCTTTTGCCCATGTTCAAAACTGGCTCTTGGTTATGAAGAACAGCTCAGAGGGCCTCCCGCTCTACACTTCTGAGGCAGGTTGGAAAGAGGCTGGCTTTCAAGAGCCTTGCAGCAGTCCATAAGGGGCTTAATATCAACTGCAAGTCTATTCATGCTTAAAACTGTGCTCAAATAAAAAAGAATGTTACCACTCTTTTCTAAATTTTCTCAATCTTTAAACCCTTAATTTTGAAGGCACAGGAATCCTTAAATAGCTCTAGAGTGACCCACACTGCCAAAATGATTCAAAGATGTTACCTAGAACAGTCCAAGTCCATCCAAAGCTACTAAGCCCCAGACCTTTCCAACACGTTGCCTTCCCAAGACAAATATGCTGCCTCCCCTCAGCCAGGGGCAAACCCCAGCAGGTGAAAACAAAATGAGCTATCTGAATTACTAATGATCTTCAAAGGTAGGCTAGAAGATTAGAGAGAGAGAGAGAGAGATTATTGGAGAATTTTCCCCATTCCTAGAAAACCCTGAACTAAAACCATAGTTAAAGTATTAACAGTGCTAATTTGTCACTTTTGGTAAGAGTTTGCAGAGCAACAAAGTATACAATTCCATAAGCAGAATCACTAAGGTCAGAAGATAAATTAGCCATGATTAACATGTTAGGTGAATTGTTTAAGTAGAAAGGTACTAATTATAAAAGTTACTAAAACACTTTACTAGGAATTCAGAAAAAACTCCAGATTGAGTTATAAGGCATCTTGAAAGATATCTACCTGGCAGAATTCTGATGATTAAAGTTAAGTAAGTCTGGATTAAGCAAGAAAGAGAGGTAGATGTTATAGATAAAATAAAGACCAGATTATATCTAGTTATTCTAAAATGCTTCTAGAAAAATCAAGCAAATGGGTAGATTATGAATTCTATTTGACTTCAGGTGCCATCTAGCTATTTAAACTTAACCATCTCCAGATAACAATATTAAAGACTTTTCTTTTTCACAAAACGTAAAATCAAAAAACTAAAGAGGTTAAGTAGTTTTAGCCAAAAGTTTTAACTAATTGCAAAGTTTACTTGCAGCAAAGCTAACCAGGCTTCATAAATAACACCCATCTCCAAACAACTAAGTTGTCTTCAATCGTGTTTCCTGGGACATTTCTGGAATTTGAGTTCCTTTCCTTTAAGTATATAAAACTTTTTAGCAACTGAAAAATAAAGAAGACTGAAGGCAAGATGCTACTCACTTTTCAATCTCAATGCCAAGGGGGTTAGCAGGACGTAAGGACAAGGGTGGAATTCCTTTGTTCCTGTCAGTACGCATATCATAATAATTCATTTCATCAACCCACACGGCAGACTGATCCAAAATGCCTACAGAAATGAGGAGCACATGCTTAATAAGATGAAGGCTACCCCAGGTACCTTCTAAATCTGGCCATATTGCCTTACTTCCTGAAGACCTAATACAAAATGCCTGTTGGATAGTTTTTAAGAGATTTGAGGACATAACAGCTAAGTTTTTTTTAATGACTAGTGGTTTAATTATAAGCACTAAAAAAACCTATAAAAAGGCAAAAATAACACCTCTTGGCTTATGGTTTCATTGTACTTTACTCAATAGAGAAGACAAATTAAGCTGCCTAGAGAAAGTTTTGCTATAACAAACGTATTTTACAAATAATAAACACTACAATTAAACATTGTTAAATGTAACTGATTAAATCTGTACAAAAAAATTCAGAAAGTCGGTATATAAGATGCAATAATATGACCTATAATATCTGTTTATTCAAGAAAATATTCTGAAATCATGTAAATTCTTGGAAAATGTCTGGAAATACCCAAGCACAAAACACTGGAGTTAAATGTTAGTTCAGTGAACGTTTCTGGTTTATGATAAATGCTGAAAAACCGTTATGCACATGTAATTTTATATTTAATATTGTGAGTTTCTTCTTCTGGGTTCCATAAGCTACCTAAGGACATTTCACTATAAATGAAAACCAAATGTTTTTTAAATGGTTCTCGAAAGCTCGCAAGAAACATCTTTTATTTTCTTTTCCTCTAAAAACACTGGCATGTTTTCATGAATAGTTATGCAAAAATATTATGCTACTTACTAGTTCCCATGCTTTTTACTATTATCAGTGCTCGACATGTCTTAGATGGTAGAAACAGCAGGTTTTTTCCACATTAGGCTGAAATCAATTTGGCAAACTCAATAAAATATCTAACGATTAAATCAAATACCTTTTAAGAATGCATGGCTTGTATAATGGAAATGGCCAGGTTATTCAGGGAAAACTGACTGGGTGTGGACCCTGTGAACAAGACAACATAAGCTCTAAAAACATCTTCCTTTACGGGACTGAGCTCTTCTATCATTCAACCTAACATAGGGCTTACCAGCTAGGCCTCCAACGCGCTGGGCTGCAACAGAAAAATAGCAAGTGGCCAGGGAGCACAGACAAAGTGTGCCTGCCTCTGCAGGCAAGGATCAGAAGGTTTCCTGGGAGAAGGCTGTCTGAATACCAGGCAACCTGTGGCTGCAAGGCCCTCTGGGAACCCACTCATTCCCTCAGCGCTTGCAGTTCTGCCAGCATGCAACAGGGCCTTTGTCAGAGCTTCTGCTCGAGTCCAGGCACTCTTGAGTTCAGTTCAAGAAACCATTACTAAGTCTACTATGTGCTAGCCCCTGGGCTGAAAGTTCTAGAATAATAAAATTACTACTTTTGCCTAAGTTGTCTTTATCTGCTACATAAATATCAGATTTTATCAAAATGTTTATGTTCCTCTAGAAAACCCGTATAACAAGTTCCTGCTTTAGTTTCACAGTTTAGTTTTGGAGACACACAAAAAAAGTAAACAAAAATACAAATGTTATATGTATACATATATGCACACATGCGTGTACATGTGCATATATAAAGTCCACTTTGAATTTTCCCTTAAATTCCTTGAACTTTTATTTATAAAAAAATCTAGGAATTTATGGAGAATAATGCTGCAGAAAGGCTCTATGCTCTGAGATTAAAAAAAAAACAATTTGCAAAATTATTTATTTTTCTATATAAAGAGAAGCACTGGCTGGATTTAATTATGCCTATGATACTCCTACATTATACAAATATTTATCAAGTGCTGACCATGTGCAAGACATTACAGCACCACAAAGATGAATCTGACATTACTCTTCTTCTAAAAAGGGAAACAGACATGCACAGAAATAGCTACAAGAAAAATAATTAGAAATTATTAATTTGTTGAGTAAGCGACTATGCTGAGCACTTTACATTTCTGTTCTAACTCATCCAATCCTATGAGGTAGGCAATATTATTATTCCACTTTTGCTCATGGAGAAACAAGGTATTTAAGTTAGTCAGTCATGGTAAGAGAGTCCAGGTTAGAATTCAAAGAGTATGACTTCTCAGACCAAATTCCTAACACTGCTAACATAAGGCAGCAAGTGGTCAGTGCATAAAGAAGGAAAACATAAAGTGTTATGTGGTTCAAAGAAGAATGGGTGTGAGTAATGTGGGAGCCTAAAAGCAGCCAAGCCAGGAATGTGTCATCTGGGCCTTGAAGGATGTATAAAACGATGGAAAAGCGAATATTATTTAGATATATTATTACTAATTTGGCCAAATCAGGACTTTTCCCCTCAAATCTTGTTTGTTTAATAGTTTTAAAGCAATGTATATTCAAGATTAAGGAACCGAAACTGGTATATCAAGTGAACGAACAGATTTTAAGAACTTAGGAGGATAGTTCTCACACGATCATCATCCTTAGGTTTCACTGACTGTTATTTTAGCACACTGCCTTCCCAAAAGTAATACAAATATCAACCAACATCCCATTCCTGTCAAAATAAACATAAACTAAATCTAAGTTGAGATATGCAAGTGGGTAGGTTTATAACATCTACCAGTTTTACATCTTAAAAGACAAACTCATTTTTACTTTCTTTTTTAGAATAAACCTGTGAAAGACTTTACCTATTTTCTCAGGTTTGAGTAGCTTGAAAGAGACTGTTGAGGTTCCTTTGCCACCTGACTTAGTGGTGACAATAATGTCTCCTTTGTCATTTTTGGCTTGTCCCACTCGACATACTATTTTACTTGCAGACATCCATTCTGCCGTCAGGAGGCAATTATGGCCACAAATTGTCAAGCCTGAAAATAAATGCAGGTGAATAACATAATTCAAAGACAAGAACAATGAGAAGACCTTAATCATGTAGATGACATTTTTTAAATCTAGCAATAATTTTCTTGTTTAATAATTACATTTTTGTTGAATATACCCAATATTATTTGCAGATATACTGTTGTCTCTATTGACTTTTCCTCTTATCTGCTTTTTCTCTAATATTTAAGACTTCTTTTAGGCTACATTTAAGTTTCTTCAAACATCAGTAGAATTAAAAAATGAATGGCCACAATAACTATGTCTAGCATTCTAGATTACTTAGCTTAGGAGAATCTTAAAATGCTTTCAGAGGTAATAAAAGGGAAACTATTACTATTACTTGAAGTCTCAGTTATTAATGTAGAATTTTAAAATGTATTAATAAATTTATGTATCATTTTCTAAAAACATTCAATATTCATCCATCTTCCTGAAAAAAATCTTCATGTATTTTTCTAGTGTTCACTTACACATGGTATTACAGAATAAATTAAAGTAGGTTTTTTATTTAAGCATAGCCTAGAGTAGGGTAATCTAGTGGAGTGTGCTCAGGCATTACCATTACTAGCTCACTTTTACATCAGTGTATCAGCTGCTAGCATGGTAGTTTCTCCTGCCCTAGTGTTTTCCTATGAAACTGTCACTATACTACATTCTGCTCTTTCAGTAAGCCTACATTCCCAAAAGGTCAACTCATGATGTCACCTCCCTCATACCATGTAAAACAAAATTTAGGTAATAACCAAACAGAGAGGCACTGAAAGATGCAGTAAGTGAGGCAGACACCCCAGAGGGGAATACCAGCATACCACCACACTGGTCAGCTAGTCTTCTAACTTACTTCCATTAGTTTTTTCCATTTCCACAAAACAGAGACCAACGTAATTAATATTTATGGAGAAGAGAAACTAGAATGTATGTGGCACAGGCACAGACACTTCATGTTTTCTTTTTTTTTGAGACAGGGTCTTGCTCTGTTGCCGAGGCTGGAGTGCAGTGGTGTGATCTCGGCTCACTGTAACCTCCACCTCCTACGCTCAAGTAATTCTCCAGCCTCAGCCTTCCAAGGAGCTGGGACTACAGATGTGTGCCACCACGCCTGACTAATTTTTTTTTTTTTTGGTTATTTTTTTGAAGAGACGGGTTTCAACATGTTGGTCAGGCTGGTCTCAAAACTCCTGGCCTCAAGTGATCTGCCTGCCTCAGCCTCCCAAAGTGCTGGGATTACAGGTGTGAGCCACCATGCCTGGCAGACACTTCACACTTTCTTTTCTTATTATTTAACTTTCTACAATGTTTAGCAGTAAGGTTTAGCAATTGCAATGTTTTCTTTTGGCTCTTTTTCAGATACCAGAAAGACTTCAACCAATGCCAAACTGACTTTTAAAATGAAGGGACAAACTCAAATCATCTTTTGTTCCAACTTAAAAAAATTATTTAGTAAGAATGTTAAATCATAAAGGAATAAAAACAACTACAGTTTAAAGATATATTGCTTGAAATAATGAATTTTAGGGGTTTCTGTAAAATACCAGTAATTCACTAATGTCTGCAACTTTGTCTGTCTAATAATGGCGTTAAAAGGTTTCTTTGGGACTACGGTTTCTATTGGTATGTTTTAATTACAATAACACACTTTTAAATGTATTCATTATTCAAACTTTTTTTTCAAAACAGGCATGTCTTTGATATTTTTTCTAATAACTTTTATGAAAAACTTAAATAACTTAAGAGACTGAAAGCCTCTCCAAACCCCACCTCACAAGAGAAATACTGCTAACATGTCAATGTTCACTTGCTCAAGTCATTTTGTGCACCTATAAACCAGTCTATATGTTTTTTAAACAAATGTTTTAATTTGTAACCTGCGTAATTATCGACAGTAGATTATTTTGGTATAACTCCAGGTCAAGAGACTACCTAATATTTTTAAGTATTTTGATACCAGATTTTTGTGATTTTAAATATTAACTCTTTTCAGAATGAAGAATAACTCAATAATTAATGTCAGGAAGCAATGTAAATATACGAATAGTATCTTCATCAAAAGAAGAAAGTCATCCCTAATATAAGTTCCTTGCTAGAGAACTATCATGATTAAAACTAAAAAATAAGAGCAAATTTCACATACAAAGTATTAAAACAATGTTCACATGAGCAAACCTGAATAACATGCATGAAGGTACATGTTGGCACAAAACTGCCCCTAGAACAATAGTTTATTCATTGGATCATAGCTGCTTTCAAGATTCCTCTGATTTAATATATGTTACGCATTTTTACTCCAAAAAAATGAATAATCAGCAAATAGTTTAAACACAGATTCAAACAGACCATTTTAAATGTTATGAAAAGAAAAAAGATCATAAGATCTATTTCTTAAGCACAGTTTTGCTAAGTTATGCTAAGAAATCTGCTTCATGAAACATAATAGCACATCTTTTTAAGAAAAAAAAAGTAACTCATAGATTCCAAGTAAAATACTTTTTATAGTGTTTTGCTTGGCTAGTGTAGATATCATCTGAGTTAAAAACACTTAAATTATTTAGCAGGTTAAGTTTGCTTTTTTAAAAAATGGTTTCTTGGCAATACATAAGGCAGGTTGAAAGCTGAACTAGCATGGTTTAGAAAAGTAATACACACTTAATCAAATAAGAATAGCATTGCCTGAAGTTAAAACAAGATTAAAATTTACCTAGACTACTAACTGTCATGTTTGGGAGCTCACAATGACTGCCAGTGAAATTCTGGACAGAACCTCTACCTGTATGGGTAGATTTCCATGCATTCTGGTGATATTTCCCACTTAGGTAAAGAAATATGT
The DNA here is from genome assembly GCA_963573385.1 of Cacajao melanocephalus. Classification (NCBI taxonomy): domain Eukaryota; kingdom Metazoa; phylum Chordata; class Mammalia; order Primates; family Pitheciidae; genus Cacajao; species Cacajao melanocephalus. The sequence goes on from CAUYLG010022653.1 coordinate 92,827, forward strand.
GGAATGAGCTTTATTAAAAACCAAGACATAAGATTAGATAAGACTATTTTCAAAGGAATACACTGAAGTGATGTTTACTAAACAATCAAAAACTACAGTTAGAGAAAACAGTATCACATGAGACATAAGGCTAGCAAAAAGAATTGGCTAGACAGTGCAAAACTCGGTTACTAAACAGAGTACTGAGCTCCCATTCACTTTTTCTTTTTAAAGCATTTTCTGGATGGCCAAAAACCAATCTATCAACCGGTAGTCACAATGCAGGAAAAGCAAGTTCCAACTCGTGATTTCAAGTACCCTACAAACAGGTCTGTCATCAGTGCAGACATGAGTCAAGAGAATGTCTGAGTCCAGAAGAAATTTATATGGGAAGTCAGAAAATACATTCAGTAGCACATAGTGGGGACTCTGCTCATTCTGAAAGCATCTGTATACCCACCTGAGCAGTTCACAGACAAGTAATCATAACTGCCCATAAAATTATATTTAAAACTCACTCTCTACCCTGGCTGTCCCTAATACCCATGTATATTTTAAGAAACAATGTTTAGGCGCCATCTTTAGGGACTGAAACTTAGTAGGCCAAATAGTTCACCTTTAAAGTTCTAGAGAGATTCAGAAAAGCCAGGGCTGAGAAGAACTGACAGATCAGAGTACTTCAAGAACAAGCCAGCAGTAAAGGTCTCCATATCACAAGAAGGGGGAAGGGGGAAATGTGCCACGCAAGCCAGCATCCAAAAACATTTGCACCACACCAACTGGATGTGTGGTGGTGTAACCATTCATTGAGCTTAAACTCTGCTAGAAAAGATAAAAAAACATAAACTGACCCTAAAAACTAAACTTTGGCTTGCTCCAGATAGGATCCACAGATCACGATGAGGACACATGCCTGCTAGGTGGAATGAGGATAGATCCAACTGCTGCCCCTATCGCCAGAAGATGGGGCTGAGACTTGCTTTGAGGAGCAATAAGGAACAGAAAAGGCATCATTCACAGAGCACTTGAGAAGCAACAGACAAGTCTGACAAGGGAAGAAAAACTAATGGGAGCAAAAATATACGAGCGGCTCTTTTGGCAATCAAGGCATCAAAGCTGAGGAAAATTTGGGGGCAAATCTCAGCCCTGGGGAATGTTCTGAAGGACTTGAAAAACAATATAGCCAAGATTTGACAAAATAATGATTTTTCACACAAAAATCAGAAAGCCAGATAATTCTTTCATCTTTTTGGAGCATTCTGTAGAGATCACAAAGATGTTTGTTCTATCACCTTCACTATTTGAAAATTACATATCTTGTCTCCATTGTGCACATAAAAATACAATTATCAGAGTGCGTCGCAGGGCCGCTGCCCTTACCTATGAGGTCAGTGGGGCCAGTCCCCAGGTTTTCTCCCCGGATTGTGACCTTTGTCCATGGTATCCCTTCATTTGGAGAGATGCCGGTCACAAGTGGGGGTTGTCGTGATCGAGACATTGTGCTTTGTGGCGCAAACTGGTGATCCTGTTACAGAAGCAATCTGTTAAAAGAGAAAAAAAAAAGGATTAGTACCAGCTGAGATGAGCACTGACTAAAAATATAAGAACGCTAGACAGTCAGTAGGAAAATATAAAAAGTATTCTTAAACACAGAGTTTTGCATTTTTTAGGGGTCATTCAGCCAATCAGCCAACATCTACTGAACATTATGTTTAGTAACATTATGTTCAGAAAAACAGCCTCATCCTGTGCTTTGGGAGAGACAGAAGGAGGGAGGGGAGAGACCTTGAGGCTGCTTCCTTAGCTCAGAACGTCAATGCACCATATTTTAGGGTATCATCTTCTGACCCTCCTTAGTAGGACACTCTGGTTAGTATTGTGAGAAAGACATAAGAATAACAGAAAGCTAGGCCCTGGGTTCTAGAAACTTTCAGCACCAGGGCAGAAAGAAACAAACGTCACTATGTAGCTCCGTGACTACCTCTCTGCTGAATCCTAAACTGATACTAGGAACTGTTCTACTGTTCTATGCTCAGGGCTGTTTAAGGGAGATATTCTGATTAACTATACTCATAACATTGAAAACATATTTACACTCCTATAGGTGTACTGAATTTCACTTTACTTTTGTATTTATATAGTATAGTAACTCTTTTTTAATATGCCCAAATCAATACAATATATTGACATTTCTACAAAACCTAGACTGTAGATACAGGAAGAAGCATGAATTTGTTAACTGTTTTGAGTAACAGAAGTGGTAAAAGTGCAGTTTCTGAGATCAAGTAGACTTGTGTTCAAGTATTGTTGCTCCAATTTACTAAATCTGTTCTAAATCTCCCTCTTCTTGTATGTAAAATGGAGCTAGTAACAGAAAACATTTCATAAGGTTATTGTAAAGAATACACAGGATAATCCTGGGAAACCACAGTACCTGGGATATAGCAGGCAAGCAATAAATAACGAAATTTTACTGATAAACCCCTGAGAACTCAAGTGTTTAGTGCTTCAGATGCCCCAGAAGGTAGGGTGAGGCTCAGAGCAGAACAGTGAGACTTGCTAGTGACTTGTATCTTTACGGACTGAAAAGTTAGACTCCCTGGCCCCTGCCTCCATCCTTCACAGTCAGGAGAGTAGAAGTTTCATCTTTTAAGAAACTAAGCAAGAGCACCAGGACTGAGAGACCCCCAGCACAGCAGAGGGATGGGAAACGTAGCGGCAGCTGAAACCAGGGATTCAGGGTGAACCTGTGGAGCAAACCGTGGGACTCCCTAGGCTGCCTCCCTTCTCCTGCCCTTGCCACTGTGAGTGGGTGTGTAAGCCCCTCCTGCCAGTCCCACCCTGCCCACACAACTGGAGTATTCTCTGTAGAAACTGAAGAGTCCTAGGAAAATAAGAACCAAAGATACTGACACCTGCGTGTCTTCCCTGCAAAAAGGGAAGGGCTGCTTGCCCTCCTATCACCTGATGGAAAAGCCACTCACTGTCAACTGCCCACATACAAACTCAATCAAATCCGCTGTTAACAGCCTCCCTCTAAAACATGGGAGTTGTAGAGGCCATGAGCAAAAGCTGCCCCTCTGCCCTCTAATGGGCTGCTGGAGATGAACGAGGCCGGTGTACAGGAGCAAAGGGGAGATATATTTCTTTAATGTGCATAAGCCCAGGGGACTTGCAGGAGCATGGTCACCTACCAAACCGTTAGGGTCCAGATGCTTACAGACTCTTCTGCAAAGGGAAAGGGAGAATGGGTGAAATGTGGCCATTTGGAGGGGTAGTAAATAATTTTTAGGGGAAATGAATGGGCCCAATGCTCAAATGATGGTTAATAAATAATTCTGAGAATTAAATGGGACCTGAGAATAGACAACAGTTTGGACAAAGTCCATCTGAGCTCCAGGTGTAGTGTTTGATTTTCAGTCTCTTCTTCTATGATATGAATTTTAATCTTCTCTGGTTAATGAAATTTCAGGGAGGAAACTGAAGGCAAATGTGTTCTTCTTTGGTGGGTCTAGTTTCTCCACAGGTTAAGGGAACTTCAGAAAAACAGCCTCATCCAGTGCTTTGGGAGAGACAGAAGGAGGGCAGGGAGAGACCTTGAGGCTGGTTCCTTAGCTCAGAACGTCAACGCACCATATTTTAGGGTATCATTTTCTGACCCCCAACATTAGACAGCCAATGGGAATGAAGAAAGATATGTAAGGCAGAGATGGAAGAAAGATAAACAAGAAAAAGACACAGAACAAATATATTGCAGGTGTTGTATGGCCTGAAATATGTCCACCCACCTCACTGTGCCACAGCCAAATTTCATCTGTTAAACCTAGCCCCAGTACCTCAGAATGTGGCTGTATTTAGAAACGCTTTCAGAGGAAAAAAAAAGGTGAAATGAGGTCACATGGGTGGGCCTAATCCAGTATGACTGGTGTCCTTATTAGAGGTGTCCTTATTAGAAGGGGAATTTGGACACAGACACACACAGAGGGAAGGACATATGAAGACTCAGGAGAAGACGCCGCCTATAAGCCAAGGAGAGAAGCCTAAAACAGATCATCCCCTCATGGCCCTCAAAAGAAACGAACCCCACTGACTCCCTGATCTCAGACTTCTAGCTTCCCAAAGGGTGAGAAAATAAACACATATTGTTTAGGCCACTCAGTCTAGCATACTTTATTATAACAGCCATAGCAAACTAATAACAGCAGGTACGGAACAAAAAAAAAACTTCAAAATCACTGTAAAGTTTGATCCCAAATTAATATTGAGAGAAATTTTTACCCCTTAAAGAACTAGATGCCATGAAAATAAATTAATCCAAGAATAAAAGCTCTTGAAACTTTCAAACAGGTCCAAAGAAACATAACTTACGTAGTCCTAATAATGTAGGTACTGACCACCGCTTTCAACAAAATTGAAATAAGGCCACAAAAGGTGGATGTGTGTTTGGGGGCAGAAAGGCTGGTAAACCAGGAAGTGACCCTCTTTTATCTCACATAATGGGAGGCTGACAGCTAATGTCTAAAACTGACCAGCAAGAAATGGCAGATTAGAAGAATCTGGAAATTTTGCAGTGGATGGCAGAAGAGAGCTAAATGAGTCTGAGGTATGTTGTATAACAGAGTATTTGACCTCTGTCCCTGGTTTCGGGGAGCGAGAGTCTTAAATCCTTAGGGTTTTCCTGGCAATAGGAGTATCTTTGTTATTCATGATCCAATCAAACAACACCATAGTATAGGCCAACAAGATGACTCAACAGCAGGACTGGCCATTCCAGAAAGACCATGGGATTAGAGGGTTAGGGTTTTGAGCAAAGTGCCAGCAAACCAACTTCCTTTGGGGCGGCGGGTGCTGGAGATTAAGTTCAATCCACCAAGATTTAATCAATCATGCCTACGTAATTTATTTGATAAAAAATAAAATGGCAAAACAACAAAAAAGAAAGTCTAGAAAAGGAAGTTATCATTCATCTAATAAACCCAATGAGACAAGTCACCTTGAGTTCCTCTCCTTCCCTATGGCACCCCCTGAATCAAATAGTCAGGGTTTTTTTTGTCTGTATAAAAAAACAACTATTCCCCTCAATCCTGTTTCCTCCTGTTGCTCTCCCACTTAAGACCTTCGTCTTCTCCCCTCAATGCTGCAACAGACACATAAGTGGTGACTCTGCCCCATTATCTCTCCACTGCAATCCACCCTCAGCAAATGCCAGAGTTAGTTCTCCAAAATATGGAGCTATCAATATTATCCCTACCTTTAAAATAATCTCTATGAAACCCACTGTTCTGCAGTCTCCACAGCCCACAACCTCCTCCACATCCTGTTGAAGGTCTGTCACAGCTAGACTCGTCCACATTGCCTACTTCATCTCCACAATTCCTCTCCTCTGACATTCCTCACATGAGCTCATTCACCTCTTCTGAACCTGCCAAGCTTGTATTCATGATGTTATTCACCCTCCTTCCCCTAAAGAGAAGTCTTTCCAAGTTTATTAAATATTTACCAATATCTCAAGTCATGCTCAAATGTTACCTTAGTCTCCCTGATCCCTCCTTCTATTAAACTTCTACTACATAATTTTAATATTTACTGTGTTAAATTTTAGATATTTTGTTTGTTTCTTCTTTGAAAACACATGTTTAATTAATTTTATATCCCCTCTCCTCAAGCTGTGGGATCTGACATGATCATGTCAGGATTGAACCAAATTAGAGGACATCCAGCTGGTATCTGCTGGAGAATCACTTGTTTGGTGAGCGGGGAAAACTTCACACATACCTGGTATCAGAAGTGTGTACTGAGTTAGTGGCTGTGTGAAAGTAGAAAGTAGGAAAAACACTTGGATTTTTTCCTATTTCTTTATAAGCAAAAAGGCAGATAACCGAAACGAACCCCAAGATGAACCAGACAGAAGAATTAGTAGATAAAAACTTAAAAGAGTCTATAACAAATGTTATTAAGATACATATAATCATAATGAATGAACAGATAGCTATTCTAAACAGAAGAATCAAAATTATAGAATTCTATTTTAAAAATAAATGCAATGAAAGTTCTAGAACTGAAAGGTATATTATCTGAAATGAAAAATACACTGATTAGGCTGCAGAGCAGATATAAGATATTTGAAGAAACAGTCAGTGAACATAATTATAGATCAATACAGTTATAGAAATAGACTTATCTATAGATATATAATTCTTTAAGGTACTGAAAGAAAAAAAAGTCCCAAATTAAAGTTTAAAAAGGCATTTTCAAGTAAAAAAAAAAAAAAAACTTCACTGCAAACAAATCTGTATGACAAGAAATGCTGAAGGAAGTTCTTAAATCTGAAGGGGAAGTGAGACCACAAAGCAATTTGGTAGGAGAGTTTATAATGATGAAAGGACAAATTCATCAGAAAGACATAACATTTAAAACTGTATGCACTGAATAAAAGAGCTTCAAAAGACATTAAACAAAAACTGATTGACTGATAGGGAGAGATAAATACATAATAATGGTTTGAGGTTTTAATATTCCCTTTCAATATTAATAACAACTAGATTTAAAAAAAAAACGTAGAGGATATGAACAGCACTGTTGGTCATCCTGACCTGACATTTATAAAACTCCTTTTCAGGTGTCCATGGAATGTTCACCAAGACACACCATGTGCTGGGCCATAAAAGAAGTCACAGGCAATTCCAAAGACCGAAATTCCAAGGACTACAAATGAATTAAGTTAGCAATAACAATACAATATCCAGAAAAGTATCCAAGTATTTAGAAATTAATAGACTTCTAAATAACCCAACATTTAAAGTAGAAATTAAGAAGGAAAGAAAATATTTTGAAATGATAAGAAATATATATCAAAATTTATGGAATGCTACCAAAGCATTGCCTTAAAATCTTACATTAGAGAAAAAAATGTTTAAAATTAAGAATCTATGTTTCTACCTTTAAAAAATAACTAGAAAAATAAGGGCTAAATAAACTCAAGGTCAGGGGGAGGGAGAGCAGAAAAAGGAAGTGGAATGACCAAAATAGAAAAAAAGCAGTGGAAACCAATAACGTAAGTAAAAAGAATTTGAAAAAAATTAAAGTCAAAAGTTCTTCACCAATAATTAATAAATTGATGTATCAAAAAACTCTCTAGAAATGTAACAAAAATTATCAATTTCAGTAATGAAAGAGGAAATAACCATAGATACTAAAGACATTTAAATAAAGATGAACAGCTTTATGCTAATAAATTTTACAACTTAGATGAAACAAATTCCTTGAAAGACAAGTTACAAAAACTAAACAAGATGAAATAGAAAATCTCGGTATCTTCATAAAGATTAAATAAATTGAATTCAACATCAAATCTTTCCTATAAAGAAAACTCAAACCTAGATGGCTTCACAGATGGATTTCCATAAAACACTTAAGCCTATATGAATTATTTCAGAAAGCAAAAGAGGAAGACATCATGATCAAGCAGAGTTTATTCCAACCAAGCAAGGGCAGTTTTTCAAACATCTGTGAATTACCATATTAAAAGAAAAAACTATATATTACTCTAAACAGATGTCAAAGAAGCCTTTGACAAAATTCATGATTAAAAACTATTCATGATTAAAAACCCTCAACAAACTAAGACTACAGAGCATCTCCTCAATCTAATAAAGAAGTATTTGAGTGGGGAGGATCACCTAACTTCCTACTTAATGGATGTTAAGTGATCATCCATTAAATGCAGAATGCTTTCCCCCTTGAGACCAGAAACATAGAAAAGATGTCTCTCTTTCCTTGTCTATTCAACACTGTCCTAGAGGTTCTAGCGGTGCAATAGGGTGAATTAAAGAAATAAAAAGCAGAAAGATGGCAAAGGAAGAAGGAAACTTCATATCATCTATATGACTGGCTTATAGAGAAAATCCTAAGAAATCTAATAAGCAACTAATAGCACTAATAAATGAATTTAGCAAAGTCCTAGTATTCATGGTCAATATATAAAAATCAGTTATTTAAATGATTAGAAAATTTTTAAAATTCATTTTGAAAACACCATTATAGGCCAGGAGCCATGGCTCACGCCCGTAATCCCAACAATTTGGGAGGTCAAGGCGGGCAGATCACGAGGTCAAGAGATCGAGACCATCCTGGCCAACATGGTGAAACCCCGTCTCTACTAAAACATACAAAAATTAGCTGGGTGTGGTGGTGCGTGCCTGTAGTCCCAGCTACTCGAGAGGCTGAGGCAGGAGAATTGCTTGAACCCAGGAGGCAGAGGAGGTTGCAGTGAGCCAAGATTGCACCACTGCACTCCAGCCTGGCGTCTGGTGACAGAGCGAGACTCTGTCTCAAAAAAAAGAAAAAAAGAAAAGAAAAGAAAATGCCATTATAAAATACCTAAAAATAGACTTAATAAGAGAAATGTACAAGACTTTTACATTAAAAACTGAAAAATATTGCAAAGAGAAAATAAAGACCTAAGTAAGTGAAGCTCTATATCATGATCATGGATCAGAGGACTCAATGTTGTTAAAATATCAATTCTTCCCAAAGTGATCCATAAATTCATGCAAACTTAGGTAGAGATATTATCACAGTCACTCTAAAATTTCAGTAGATATTCAAAGGATCTAGAAGAGCCAAAACAATTTTAGGAGGAGGAAAAATGTTTTAACACTTACAGTATATGACTTCAAGACTTATTAGAAATCTACAGCAATTAAGACAGTGTTCTTGGCATTAGGATAAACTAATGGACGAATGAAATAGAACAGAATCCAGAAACAAATACACATGATTATATGAGTTTTGACAAAGGCACCAAAGTAATTCACTGGGAAAGGAAAGTATTTTAAATGATATTGAAATAACTAGATAGCTACATAGGGGGAAAAAAAAAAAGAGATGTTAACTGCAACCTCACATCACTTACAAAAATTATTTCAAAATGGCTCATTAAAAACTATAATTATAAACTATATATAAGATAACATAGGAGAGTATCTCCATTACCTGGGTGTAGGTAGACTTGTGTTTAATATGACAAACAATAACTGTACAATGAAAACTACTACATTTTCTGACTTCACCCAAATTAAATCTTCTGCTTATCAAGAGAAAATAAATAGGCAACTACTGCCTAGAAGGAAATATTCACAATAGATACAAATGACAAAGGACTTTATACAAACAACAACGTATAAAGAACTTTTACAATGTGACAGCAAAGGAAGCAATCCAATTTTTTTTAGTGAGCAAAAGATTTGAAGAGACTCTTCATAAAAGAAGATATATGAACTCGGTTTTTAGTATAACATGTGGTAAATAGATGTATACATTTGGCAATTTGTATGTGTGTGCAGGTGTGTATTTTCTAGCTTTGTACACTGAGAGAGGCTAGAAGCAATAATACGACAGTAGCCATGAGCATATCTAACTCCCACATACCATTATTCAATAAAAGTAACCAGAGTCCTTGGAGAAATGCCTGACTGCAGGGCTGAGGCAGGGCAAGGACAAGGTGTCTGAAAGATTCTGCTGTGCCAGTAAGAAAGTACGTGTCAAAAGGCCACAGAGGCAGACTGAAGCAGTGCCCACTGTCCAAACCAGAAAATCTGAGCACCAAGAATTAGTATTTTCTTAACCTTGACATTTTCAAAGAGTACAGCTTATTTTATGGAATGCCTATCAATTTGGCTTTGTCTGATCATCCTCGTTGACTTGACTTGGGTTGTGTATTTTTAGCAGGGACTTCACAGATCCTTCTCAGTGATTCATATCAAGAAAGACGCCTCAGAGACTTCACAGATCCTTCTCAGTGATTCATATCAAGAAAGGCTCCTCATGTTTGTCTGTTGCAACTTTGGATTAGATAGTATGGTACCAATAATAAGCACTTCCTGATTTTGGAAATTGTGCTATAATATAAGAGAATGTCCTTGGTCTTAATAACTACATACTTAAAGTATTTAGGAGTAAAGGAATGATGCCACATCCTACTTTCAAATGGTTCACAAAAACATATGCAGACAGACAGACAGAATGATACAGAAATTGGGGCCAAAAGGAAACAGCCAGTGAGTGTGATTAAAGGGCCTACTGGAGCTACTATTTACCAAAATAAAGGAAACAAGGGGTTTATAGGAGTTACTTTTACTCTTCTGGAAAGTTTTCTATAACTCTGAAGTTATATCAAAATAAAAAGTTATCAAATATAATGCTTTGGTAATATTTTGAAATTAAACATAAATACATCACATTAACATTACACTGCTAAACAACATATTAGGCTCATAGTACCTGAAAATTGAAAGACATTTATTTCCACATTTGACGTTAGGAAATGCACAAATAAGCAATAAACAAACTGATATTAAATAAACATACTAGGTGATTTAATAGTTAAAAGTTTATATAAAATTGTATGTTTTAGAATATTATTTTACTGGAATACACTATTGTTACCTCTTTAAACATGCTTCTAAATGCAGACAAAAGTGTGGAAAGACTGTTTTGTGAATGTGCTACAAAACTATTATAAACTGATAAACATGAGATTTAGTATGGTAACATATTAATAAAAAATTATAGGACAGCAAAGGAATATTTCAACACAAAGTTCCAACAACTGCTTTAATACACAAATACCACCTTGCCCCAAAGATACTGTAGGGAAAGCAAATATTATGAAAAATGTGGATAATTAACCCGTCTCATTAATTAATGCCTACAAACCAATTTCTGAGAGGAAAATACTTTCTTCAATTGGCATGGAAAAGTAGGCTGCCACTGACTGGTGATCTAATTATCTTCTTGGCACTATTAAGCTCTGTCCTCAGTATTAAAGCACATATTAAATAAGCATGTGGTTATAAGAAAGTGCTTTCAGATTCTGGTCTAGATCACATCAAGAACCAAATTTTTAGGTAGAAATATGCTGCTCTCCTTGTTTCCAGAAAAACAGTGTATAAAGACTTAATAAAAATACTTAGCATTGACATTAATATTACTGAAAAGATGATTAGTAGAAACATCAGACTGTCAAGAGATCCTTGGTGGTTTTGATGATCAGTAGGGAACACACTAGTATTTCACAGAATCAGAGCCAAAAGAGACCTGATCCAACTCATATCTAGTCTCTTCACCTGAAAAAAACTATAACCTAGAGGTGTTGAATGTCTTTTTCAAGAGCACACACAGACAAGTTGTCAAACAGACCAGATCCTTGGTGTTCTGATTTATAAGAGTCTAGTACCTCTTCCTTCTATACCACCATAAGTCCTATGAGGTCATAAGTGACCGCTCACATTGTAAGAACCTTCATCGTTTCTCCAGTGACTGGGGCTCTGGCTCACTCTGGTGTGAAACATAACTGCAATTAGAATACCTGTGGTCTCAAAGAATGCAAAACTAAAAAACTAGGACAGGGCAATTTCAATTTACTCCTACTATTTCAAATCCATTTTGAGGTCATTTACACAGGGCTCTTAATCTTAACTATGTCACCCTCAAAATTTGTCCAACTAAAAGTAGTGTCTAGTAGTAAAAGGTAATGACTGGGCCACCAGGGATAGTCATGAATCAAAAAGTCTATTTTCTTATTTGTGACTGAAGAGTACAGGTAGGTCTCTTCAGACGTACAAAGCAGAGACAGTTGAAAACCCAACATGCATTACACTGGTTCGTTTGCAACAATCCTATTTCCTTACTAGGAAGAATTACCTACATATGCCCAAACCAGAACAAACCATTATGCCAGGAAGATCTGTCATTTAATTTACAAATATAAGAACATACCTGCTTCTCACACTGCAGTATGCACAGCACATACAACAGTGCCTGCAATGTAATATATACTCAATAATTTGTGAAATGAACTATAGGAAGAGATGTCTCTTCTCAACCTGTCTTCAGTTAAAAACATACTACCTGGTAGTATGTTCTTAGGTTTATTGATATGTTTTTACCAATAAGTAATGCTCTTATGTTTAAAATCACAAATAAATGAAATAACTTCTTATCACTCTCAGTAAAGAGTTTGAAGCTTTAAGGAAACAGAATTCAGTTTCTGAACATTTTCAGTTTGACAACCCATGCCAGACTCCCTTGAGTTTAAAGGAACCCTCTAGTCTACAGCTATCATTATCTAAAAATTTTCCTCACAAATATTCCAAATGTCATCAAACAATGGCATAAAAAATATGTCATAAGGTCTTTCTTATATAAATACACTAAACAGAGGTCAACAAAAGTTTGACTTTGCCTGTTATAAACCTCATTTTTTTAATTAAAGCAATATACAATCTTTTAACTTCATAGCCATTTAAGACAATCAAGAAAGCACTAAGGAATAAAATGAATAAGCCTATCCTAAAAGCACATACCACAAACTTTTAAAAATTATTATTATTTTTTGAGACAAGGTCTCACTCTGTCAACCAGTCTGGAGTGCAATGGCGTGACCACGGCTCACTGCAGCCTCGAACTCCTGAGCTAAAACAATCCTCCCACCTCAGCCTTACACGTAGCTGGGACCACAGGCATGCACCACCATGCCTGCCTAATTTTTGTATTTTTTTAAAACAGAGACAGTGTCTTGCTCTGTAGCCCAGGCTGGTCTCAAACTCCTAGGCTCAAGAAATCTGCCCACCTCAGCCTCCCAATTTGTTGGGATTACAAGCATGAGCCACTGCACTGGGCCCTAAATCTTTTCTTTTTAAGAGATAGAGCCTCATTGTGTTTCCCATGCTGGAGTGCCATGGAAATTCATAGGTACAACCAGGGTGCATTACTACCTCCAACTTCTGACTTCCAGCAATCCTCCTGCCTCAGCCTCCGTAATAGCTAGAACTACAGGCCTGCACCACTGTGCCCAGCCACAAGCTAATTTTATCCTTAGAAAGCAGAGGGATGAAGAGGTAAAATAGTTATTATTACTCATGTAAGGAAAATTAATACAGATAAGAATTAGAAATTTTTATTAGGTTATACTCTGGCACAAGAACACTAATAATATACAAAGTACTAAATAATGCAAATGGGCAAATGATAAATAAAGGTTGGGAGAATGGGAGTACTTACTGGGAACTTTGTGTATATACACAGATATATAAGACAGGCTACAAGTTATTACACGCTGGCTCCTAGCCTAAGAAGCACACTATACACTTATGTCCTGTCCCCATTACCAGAGTGGAAGGAAGGAAGGAAGGAAGGAAGGAAGGAAGGAAGGAAGGAAGGAAGGAAGGAAGGATCAATCATAATTCTGATGTGTTTCCAGATTCCTGTTAACAAATGGGGATTAACCAGAACTTGGAGGGTCCTTATAGAAATTAACCAGGTGAGAGACACTTGTCTGATTTCTCTTGATAATGGCAACCTATTCACTGAATAAATACACACTCAAGAGCAATTTCTTTTTAGCACTAGAATTTTTTCAAAGTACACATCTGTCATGAATAAGCCAGTTAGCTTTCAGCAAATGGTATGTAGTGGGACAATAAATTCTGGATATAAGAAAGCACTTTAATACATTTTCCTATGATTTATTTTCTATAGATATAGTGAAACATAAAAGGCATAGTGTCTTCTTCTCAGTAGTTTCCCTATGAGAAACAATGGAAGAGGCTTAAATAATTTGTAAACTTGAGGCCTTGATTTTTTTAAATGTGAGACTTTATTTTCACTGAATTATCATTTTGTGTGGCAAATAAATTCCTTTCTGCCTGCAAGAGCAAAAGACAGCTTCAGACAAGGCCAATGTGACAATGCCCTTCCAAAAGGTTTGAGATTTTTAAATGTAACTTTAATCTTTTTGATTAAGTAAAACATTCACATGGTACTCTAGGTTTATTGCAATGAACAAAAGTATATCCACGTTGTAAGTCTCGTGAAACATTTATGAACAGTCTGGAGACTGGGTTCTTAACTGAGTTCGGGCATTAGGAAATAAAAACACTTGTTGACTTTTATGCACTGCAAAACTTTTCTCACCTATAAACACGGTGATTGGATGAGATCAGCTCTAAGGCACCTCTGAGCTCTTGTTCCTATAAGAGTCCTTTATGAAGTTTTAAATTCAGCAACTAATGCATGACTATAGAAACAGGTACTCTCTAGTTTTTCACAATTAAACTTAAAACTATAATAGCATGCTATTCATTTTAAAATTTCTGTATTATAAAATGTTTTTAATATATAACCAGACAATATTAATTTAAACATTATGTTTAGAAAATCTATAGACTTTTCCTTAATATCATGAGGAACATATCTCTGCAAATTAGGGAATAACCTAAGTAGAAGAATAAATTATCTTTTCCATTTTCAAAAGCTACATTACAAATTAGGCTATAAAACTTTTGATAGATGCTCCTTGTTAATGAATTACTAAAAGTAAACCACAATAATTCATCAAAGATTAAACTGTACAATTATTTATGTTCTAAAACAAACCATAAGATTTTTCATTTCTCTTGGTTTTATTAAGGACATAAAGAGGAAGCAACAGAACGAGAGACAGACAACTGAAGGAAAGAAGAAGAGTATGAAACCAGTAAAAAATATTTTATTATAGCTTGAAAAAATTCATTTAATTTCACTAAAAAAGGAAAAAATTTGGAAGAGATGCCTGAAACAAACATGACAAAGAATTTCTGTGTTACATCAATCAAAACCTGCAGATCTTATAATTTCCTCACTTGTAGTAAGGCATATATTCTTCATTTTTATCTTGCATTTAAAGTCTACAAAAGGCCCAGCACAGTGGCTCACGTCTGTAATCCCAGCACACTGGGAGGCTGAGATGGGCAGATCACCTAAGGTCAGGAGTTTGAGACCAGCCTGGCCTACATGGTGAAACCTTGTCTCTAATAAAAATACAAAAATTAGCCGGGCATGGTGGCGGGCACCTGTAATCCCAGATACTCAGGAAGCTAAGGCACAAGAATCACTTGAACCCAGGAGGGGGAGGTTAGGGTGAGCTGAGATCGTGCCACTGCACTCCAGCCTGGGTAACAGAGTGATACTCTGTCTCAAAAAAAATAAAATAAAATAAAATAACAAATAAAGTCTATTAATCTGCAGTCTACAAAGTGCTAATAAGGGCAGATTTTTTTAAATGAACCAAAAAATGGCTTTATAAAAAAATCTTCACAAACAGCTCTGAAAATACTCACCAAATAAAATATTCCCACATTTTTGTACGTAACTCAGAAGTTAGCAGTTTCACGGGGCTTACACTATATCTCCAAAGTGGTTAATAATTTTTAAAGACTACTTCTGAAATACTTTTGAAAACAACTGTTTAAATTTCCCATGTTACAACTTTAATAGCATTAAATCAGAATCTAATCCAATGGAAACAGATCTTAATAAGCCAGAGAGTTCAAGTGACTTGCCTGGGTCCAGCACTTGTGTGTTCTTTCCACACCGCCACAGGTGGAATTTAGAAATCGTCAAAAAAAATAAATTAACAGGTTCAAGTGTTTTATCACCATATCTAGTAGGAAACTTTTCATTACTGATAAAAGTGTAGTCATGGGAATGTAGTAGGTATGCAAATATACAGGTTGCCAAGTTAATGGCTTATCTTACTGCATAGGCCACTAAAAAACTAAGCTAAAATTTAATATAAAAGAATATGAGCTATTCCTCTCCCTGAGACTGTTCATTGCTATACCATCCTTTTATAACCTCTCCTCCTTTTTCTCTCAACAATGAAACATTAAGAATTATTTTCTAAGAGAAGTACTGGAATACTGGGCAGGGGCGGGGGAAGAGAGGAGGAACAGAGATCTGATTTATCCAAAAATTACCCTTAAAGCAACATTTTGGTTAACATGAACTTGACTTTACCTCCTTTTACTGTGCTTCACTTTACTGTACTACTCAGATACTGCACTTTTTACAAATTGAAGGTTTGTGGCAACCCTGCATCAAGCAAGCCTATTAGTGCCATTTTTCTAAAAGCATGTGCTCACTCCACGTCTCTCCATGACACTCCGTGTCACATTTTGGTAATTCTTGCATTATCTCAAACTTACTCATTATCACTATATGTGTCGTGGTGATCTGTGATCAGTGTTCTTTGATGTTACTATTTTAACTATTTTGGGGCACCACAAACTATGCTCATATGAGACAGGGAACTCAATTGATAAATGTGTGTGTGACTGCTCCACCAACCGGCATTCTCTCTCCCTCTCCTCAGGTCTCCCTATTCCCTGCAACATAACAATATTGAAAGTAGCCAATTCATACCCCTACAATGGCCTCTAAGTGCTCAAGTGAAAGCAGGAGTTTCAAATCTCTCACTTTAAATCGAAAGCTAGAAATGATTCAGCTTAGTAAGGAAGCCATGTCAAATGACGTGACAGCCTAAAGCCAGACCTTCTTGTGGCAAACAATTAGCCAAGTTGTGAACGCAAAGGAAAAGTTATTGATGGAAATTAAAAGTGCTACTCCAGTGAACACATTAATGATAAGAAACAAAAACGGACTTATTGCTGATATGGAGAAAGTATGAGTGGTCTAGATCGAAGATCAAACAAGCCACAACATTCCCTTAAGCCAAAACCTAACCCAGTGTAAAGCCCTAACTCTCTTCAATGCTATAAAGGCTTAGAGAAGTGAGGAAACTGCAGAAGAAAAGGCTGAAGTTAAGAGGATGGTTCATAAGGTTTACAGAAAGAAGCTATTTCCTGAACATAAAAATGAAAGGTGAAACAGCAAGTACTTATGCAGAAGCTGCAGCAAGTTATCCAGAATATCTGGCTATTATAAGATCACTGAAGAAGGTGGCTACACTCAACAACAGATTTTCAATGAAGACAAACAGCCTTCAACTGGAAGATGATGCCATCTAGGACTTTCACAGCTAGAGAAGAGAAGTCAATACCTGGCTTCAAAGCTTCAAGGACAGGTTGACTCTGTTGTTAGGGGCTAATGTAGCTGGTGACTTTCAGTTGAAGCCAACGCTCACTTACTATTCTGAAAATCCTAGGGCTCTTAAGAATTATGATAAATCTCCTCTGCCTGGGTTCTATCAATAGAACAACAAAGCCTAGATGACAGCACATCTGTTGACAGCATAGTTTTTACTGAATAATGTAAGCTCATTGTTTAAACCTAATCCTAAGAAAAAAAGATTTCTTTCAGAATATTACTGCTCATTGACAATGCACCTGGTCACCCAAGAGTTCTGGTGGAGATACAAAAGGAAATGAATGTTTTCATGACTGCTAACATGGATCCATGGATACAAAAGGAAATGAACATTTTCATGACTGCTAACAATATCCACTCTGCAGTCCATGGATCATGGAGTAATTTCATCTTGCAAATCTTATTTCAGAAATAAATTTTGTATGTCTATAGCTGCCATGGATAGTGATTCTCTAATGGCTCTTGGCAAAGTAAATGGAAAACCTACTGGAAAGGATTCATCATTCTAGACGGCATTAAGAACACTGATGATTCGTGGGAGGAGGTCAAAATACCAACATTAACAGGAATCTAAAAAAAGTTGATTCCAACCAGCACGGATGACTTTAAGCAGTTCAAGATTTCAGTGGAGGATGTCACTGCAAGTGTGGTGGAAAGCAAAAGAACTAGAATTAGAAGTGGAGGCTGGGCATGGTGGCTCATGCCTATAATCCCAGCACTGTGGAAGGCGAAGGCAGAAGGATCACTTGAGGACAGAGGTTCAAAACCAGCCTGGTCAACACAGTGAGACTCCCTCTTCAAAAAAGAAAAATTAGAAAGTTAGCTGGGCATGGTGGCGTGTATCTGTAGTCCCAGGTAGGGAGGAAGCTGTGGCAGGAGGACTGCTTGAGCCCAGAAGTTTGAAGCTGCAGTTAAGCCATGATTGTACCAATGCAATCCAGCTTGGGCGACAGAGTGAGACCCTGTCTCAAAAAAAAACAAGAGAGCCTTAAGGAATTGCTATAATCTTTTGATAAAACAAACAGATAAAGAGTTGCTTCTTATAGATGAGCAAAGAAAGTGATTTTTTTGAGATGGAATCTACTCCTGGTGAAGATGCTGTGAATATTGTTGAAATAACAACAAAAGATTTAGTACCGTATATAAACTTAGTTGATAAACCAGTGGCAGGTTGTGAGAGGACTGACTGTTTTGAAAGAAGTTCTCATGCGGATAAAATACCCAAAGCACCCCATGCTACAGAGAAATCTTTCATGAAAGTCAACAGATCCAGCAAGTTCACTATCTTATTTTAAGAAATTGTCACAGCTACCCCAACCTTCAATAACCACCACTGGAATCAGTCAGCAGCTATCAAGAGGGAGGTCACCAGCAAACAGATTATGACTTGCTGAGGGCTCAGATGATGGGTAGCATTTTTTACCAAACAAGTATTTTAAAATTAAGATGTGTACATTTTTTAGACATAGTACTATTGTACACTCAACAGAGTACAGTACAGTGCAAATATAACTTTTGTATTGAAAATCCAAAAAACTCATCTGACTTTATTGTAATATTTGCTTTACCTTAGTGGTCTGGAACCAAACTTGGAATATCTCTGAGATACGCCTACATTTCCTTGATTCCTAATGTGAATATGATACATGTGAAAAACGAACCTAGTAAATAAACAGTTCAAATTATGTAGATAATAAATCTAAAAACCATGTACACTGATATAGTCTTTGATATATCCTATGACAAAACACAGCTTAAGAAAAAATATGTAATGCACACAGATGTTAAATACCTTATATCTTGCAGCTATATTTAGCTCTCTACATAAGTAAAGCCCTCGGAAAATGTTTATACATATTTTAAAAGAACTTTCCCGCTTTACACAGTAGCATTTTATAATAAAAATACTGATGCAACTGTTTCAGTATTCAAAAATATTTATTTCATTACAACCCTCTTCCCCCCCACCAGCAAAGAGCTGAAGAATAATTTTCTTGTTAGAATCTTAAGCATGAAAAAAACTGACAAAGTCAATAAACAAAAAGATAAACTACCCAACTGTTTTATCAATGCTTTAATATAAATTTTGCAAAGGTGGAAGGGCTCAACAAAATACACACCTAGCATTAAGTCAGAGAAGGAACAAACTTTCAAACCAATTAACTCAGGGTCTGTTTCAGTTTTGAAAAGATCTTAAATTAAAAAAAAAATATCTAAGCTGGCTGAATTTTTACAAGGCAGGAATGAAATACTGAAGAGAGACATCTTCTTGAACCAAAACAAGATGAAGAAGAGTATTGTCCCAAATATTGCATAAAGCCGTCGTAGGATTTATTTGCTGTCCCTCCAAAAACTGCAAAAGCTTCCGATTATCTACCCGCACTTGCACCATGCTCTCCAGGTCTCTGTTTTGAGGCACACCAACAGCCGACTTTGGAGGGTTTCCGAGATTTTTAAAATAACTTTTAATAGACACCACCTCCGTCTCTATACCCAGGGTCATCCTGCCACTGAGGTTTGCTTCCAGCAGCACGTGATCGCCCACGTTCACCATCCTCTCCACGATGCTCCTCAGTGTCCTCCAGCGCGGCAGGTAGATGCTCACGTCCGAGGCGGGCAGGCCGGAAGGCAGGCAGTCTCGCCACACTCTCCTGGGAAGCACCCGCACCGGCAGATCGTGCATCACGCTGCGAGCACGGCCCAGGGGTGAGGCCAGCTCCACCACCACGGTGAGGCAGGGGCAGCGCTTGTGGGTGAGCTGCAGCTTCAGTGAGGTCGCGCCCACCGCACTTCTCGCCGCCCTGGACAGGTGCTCCGCCGTCAGCTCCAGATGGATCTCATTGAGCCCTTCGGAGACACCTTCCATGCGAAAGTGCTGGAAGGCCCGCTGCTGCACCTCGCACCACAGCCTGGCCTCCTGAAGGCCGCCTGAGCCCGTGGAGCAGAAACACATCCTGTCGGGGCACACGCGGAGCACGCAGATCTTCACCAGCCTCGCCACGGTGCTGCTGACTTGGATGAACAGGTCTAGAGAGCCCTTGCCGGTGATCTTGGCGAGAAACTTCATGATGTCGGTGAAGGCAACGCTGGGCCCTCTGAGGAGGATGCCACACATCACGCTCCCTTCCGGTCCACTTGGGTCCGCTGCGCTGTCCTCCCTCCGGCCCCCAGCAGGGCAGGCACTCAGGTTCCGCGTTCTGTTCTGGGTTCCGAAGCCCTAGGCCTGGGGCCACAGAAGGGCGTCCCCACGCCCTTTCTTACCTTCTCTCCAGCCCTCTCACAAAAGGCTTCCCTGTTTCCACTCTGGTTATTAAAAGAGTAGGCATTCCACTGCAGAAACTTCTTAGTATTCTAAACACTATGAAGACAAAATCATCACTCAGATAACCACTTTTAAGCTCTTTGGTATATACACGGATACCATCTTCATCAATCGGCATACATGAAGATACAGTGCAACATGTCTTATGAAATTACAGCATACTAGGCACATATTTTATGACCTCATCTTCACACATAAAATGTGTAACAGGCATCTTTCCATGTTGGTGAAACACACTTACATCATTTTCATGGCTGATTGGTTTTCCAATCTATAGGGTTATAACACAAATGACAGTTTAGATGATTTCCAATTTTTTGCTATTATAAACAAAATGAACATTTTTGTACAAAATAGTTTTGCTTATTTACCCAATTATTTTCTTGCATTAAATTCAGAGGTGAAGTGCTGGTCAATGAACGCACAGTTAAAATCCTAATAAATATTCTCAAACTGGCCTGCAGAAAGCTGCATGAACACTCCAGACCACAAGCAACACTGAGTATTAGCAATCTGTTTTATCTGTAGCACTCTGCCAGGAAAAAAAAAAAAAAAAAAAAGATTTCAACTTGCACTGTGTGTGAATTCCATTTTATGTCCCTTGTGTCTTTTTATTAAGTTAATTTTTTTTATTTTAAGATCTCTAGGAAGAACATCAACCCTCTATCCATTACATGTACTGTAAATATCTTCCTTAGTTTATCATGTGACTTTTCACATTGTTTTTGGGGCTCTTTGCCCTTGGGAAATATTGAATCTTTTTATGTCAAACCTATTCACCTTTTCTCTGCTACTTCTAGGGTCATGCTTTCAAAGTCCTGTTTCTGGTACTTTAAATGTTACATGTTTTTATGACTTAGTTGTTTGACTCAGTTGAAATCTTTTTTGGAGTACTGAATACCCAGCTGACAGACACAATTCCCTAAATTCACTTTCCACTAATCTGAAATGTCAATTTTATTTTAGACAAAAATTCTCATTTTCTCCTGAATGTTTCCTGACCCTCTCTATATTTTCTCCCACTGCCCTATCTTGCACCTGTACCAGTGATTTAATTTCTATATTATTTCAATATTGAATAGGACAATCTATCAGAACTTCTCTCATTCTCTCACAGATACTGCTCCAGATGAACTTTAAAGTATTTTGTCGGAGTCTAAAAATAATCTTCCTGGAATTTTGATGGGAATTGTCACCACCCTCACATATTACATACTTACACTTCTCTGTTTACTGTCTAGCTCTAACCACAATAATGTAAGTTAGAGGAAAGGAGTTCTTACCTGTTCTATACACCGCTGTACACCCAACATTTAGAACAGTATCTGGCATGCAACTGGTTTTCAGCACATTTGTTAAATGAATGTATGAAATGTATCAATTGCAAGATAATTTCAGGATATTTAAAACAGCTATAACATTAAATCCTCTCACTTATTCAAACCATTTTTTTATGACCATCAATAAATTATTCAGTTCTGTTCTTGGGGAGTTCACATAATATACAATATCTTGAAATCAGTCAAGTTACTGAATCTCTCTCCTGAAATCATTTTTCAATTGATCTTTTATGTTTCTTATGTAGAAAATCTTACTATCTTCACGTACTGTAATTATGGCTCTTACTCTTCAAGCTTTATGTCATTTATTTAACTGGCACTGTGTTTGTTGTAATTTTCAGAACACTGCTGAGTAACAGTGGTACTAGCAAGCATCTTTGTCTTATCTGTAACTAATAAGGAATGCTCTAGAGCAGTGTTTCCCAAATTGTTTGTCATTAGTGCCCCCAAGAGTCTTTTGGGTTTTTTTTCCCTAATTGCTCTCAATTTTATGAATAATACCATAAATATACTATATATCTCTATTATACACTATGTGTATATCTTTATTTTATATGTCAAGATTTATTTTGTCCGCTCAAGAACTATTCCTCAAGAGGAATGGTTCCTCAAGAACTACTGACAATACATGCTCTAACATTTCACCATTAACATGATGTTTGCTATTAATACTTTATTGTGCACACAAAATATTTACCTACTTTTAGTTTCTTGGGGTTCTATTTTTTAAATTAGGAATGGATATTACATTTTATCAAATAGTTTTCATCATCCTTCAAGATATTTTTTCACCTAATACAGCAAATAAAAGTAATAAACTTCTAAGTACTCAATTACTCTATAATCTAGGAATAAACAGTACTTAGTTCCATGTTCTAGGCACTCCTGGATTTGATTTGCTAACATTTTATTTAGGAGTTCTACATCTTTACTTTTACTTGTAACTGGTCTAAAATTACATTGATTCTGTGCTTTTGGTATCCAGACACAGTCAGCATTTCAATATTATTGGATAGTTCTATATTCACAGCAGATAGGTTTCACTTACAGAAAGAATGTGAAGTTTCCCATACTTGTCATCTTATGGTAGCTTAAATAGTATAGGAATATTCTGTTTCTTGTACGTAGCTTCTAAAGCCATCATTTCTAGTGACTTGTTGGCTATGATTATTTGGGAATTTCTTTCATGCTTATATGTCCATATGTCTTAAGACAATTTTACTATATTTTGAGAAAGTCAAAAATGTCATTTTGATTTTCAAATTTAATATGCCACTTTTATGTATCACTGTGGTTTTTATCACCTTTTTCATTCTGTCTTGAATATGTGTAAATATTTTCTCAGGGTTAGATGTGCCAATCAACAACTGTTTTACTAATTTTTATAAATAAGTCTTTGATATAAGTTGTCAATTGTATTTTCTTTTTTCAGAAGAACCATGATCAAGTTCATCATTTTCCACTTCAGTATCAACCCCTCTCTGCATTTTGCTATCTTCTTTCTACCTTTCTGGATTGAACACTTAGTCCATTCGTTTCCATTCTCTTTGTTTAATAACATTTAGAACCACTATTTTTCCTACCTGTAGCTTTGATCATATAGCATTATTAAATAAATTTATGAAAAGCCATTGATTTAGACTTAGTTCCTGTATTACACCCAACAGAGAAACTCAAAATGGAGTCACTCACGCTAGGTTTCCAAATCACAAACCAAAATCTAAACTGTTTACCTGTAATATCTGACCTTGCAGAAATCTTGAGGAATGCATTCAAGTTTCTTTTATGGAATCTCTTTATTTACTTATTCAGTGAGCTTCCCTGATGCACATTTTAGATCAAGGCCAGGAAACTGATTTAGTGGGAGAGATCAGCATGGCGATGGGAGGCAGGCCTGGATTATAGCTCCAGAAAGAGCTGCGGAAGCTCACATTGTGAATTTTAGCCCCAGATCAACTGCAAGAACAAACCAGCAATCTCAGACCCTCCGAAGGAAGTGGACTGCTCTTGTAGGACCTGGGAGACACTGCAAATACTGGAAGTGGGAAAGGCAGACCCTCTTCTCCTGAACACTCGCCTCCACTGGAGAAGCTGAAGGTCTGTTTGCAGGAAAAGTTTCTGACTTTACCTGGAGCTGAGTCAATCTGGAGAGCTGGGTGAAATACAGGGGTAGAGGAAACAGCAGACAGGCCCTGGGAGCTTGCTGGGTCCCCAGGTATCCCATTCCTGCCTGGCACCACAGGGATACATCTAGAGAGTGGCCTGAGGAGCAGGGGGTAAAACCCCACAGGGAGAAGGAATTCTCTAGCTGAACTTTGTAACAATTTTGAATGGGGTGAGAAGCCTCCTGGCCAGAACTTGGTGGGGGAGAGGATGTAAATCCGGTGTGGAGACTCCACAGGCCTTTTTAGTTTGCAGCTAGTAGGTGGGTAGCCTGGGGCAGATTTTCAAGCCTGTCTTGCCCTCTACCTGGAAACAAACTCAGGGTTGCTGGTGGGGGCGCACAGTGGGAGTGAGATTGGCCCTTCTGTTTGCGTGGGAGCTGGGTGAGGCCTGTGACTTCCGGCTTTCCCCCACTTCCCTGACAACCTGCATGACTCAGCAGAGGCAGCCATAATTGTCCTAGGTATACAACTCCGGTGACCTGGGAATCTCACCCCATCCCCCACAGCAGCCGTTACAAGACCCACCAAGGAGAGTCTGAGCTCAGACACGCCTGACCCCCACCCGATGGCCCTTCCTTACCCACCCTGGTAGTAGAAAACAAAGGACATACAATCTTGGGAGTTCTAGGGCCCCACCTACCAGTGGTCCCTCTCCACACTACTACAGCTGATGCTTTCTGGAAAGTACCACCTCCTGGAAGGAGGCCAACGAGCACAAAAATAGAGCATTAAACCACCAAAGCTATGGACCCTCACAGAGTCTACTGCACCCTCTGCCACCTCCACTGGAACAGGCACTGGTATCCATGGCTGAGAGACTCATAGATGGTTCACATCACAGGATTCTGGGCAGACAACTCCCAGTACCCAGAGCCAGGAAGAATCGCTGGGTGGCTAGACCCAGAAAACAGACAACAATCAAGTAGTTTGGCTCACAGGAAGTCACACCCACAGGAAAAGAGGGAGGGTGCTACCTCAAGGGAATAATACCCTGTGGGACAAAAGAATCTGAACAACAGCCTTCAGCCCTAAACCTTCTCTCTGACAGAGCCTACCCAAATGAGAAGGAACCAGAAAACCAAACCTACTAATATGACAAAATAAGTCTCTTCAACACCCCCCAAAAAGTCACACTAATTCACCAGCAATGGATGCAAACCATGAAGAAATCCTTGATTTACTTGGGGAAAAAAAAAAAATCCAAGAGGTCTGTTATTAAGCTGATCAAGGAGGGACCAGAGAAACGCAAAGCCCAATGTAAGGAAAAAAAAAAAAAAAAAAAAAAAAAACACAAAAAGTGAAGGGAGAAATATTCAAGGAAATACATAGCTTAAAGAAAAAACAATCAAAAATTCAGGAAACTTTGGACACACTTTTAGAAATGCAAAATGCTCTGGAAAGTCTCAGCAATAGAACTGAACAAGCAGAAGAAAGAAATTCAAAGCTCGAAGACAAGGTCTTCTAATTAACCTAATCCAACAAAGACAAAGAAAAAGGAATAAGAAAATAAGGACAAGCCTCCAAGAAGTCTGGGATTATGTTGAATGACCAAACCTAAGAATAATTGGTATTCCTGAGGAAGAAGATAATTCTAAAAGCTTGGAAAACATATCTGGGGGAATAATCACAGAAAACTTCCCCAGCCCTGCTAGAGACTTAGACATCCAAACACAAGAAGCACAAAGAACACCTGAGAAATTCATTACAAAAAGATCATCACCGTGGTACACTGTCATCAGGTTATCCAAAGTTAAAACGAAGGAAAGAATCTTAAGAGCTGTGAGACAGAAACACCAGGTAACCTATAAAGGATAACCCACCAGATTAACAGCAGATTTCTCAGTAGAAACTCTACGAACTACAAGGAACTGGGGCCCTATCTTCAGCCTCCTTAAACAAAACAATTATCAACCAAGAATTTTGTATCCAGTGAAACTAAGCATCACATATGAAGGAAAGACAGAATCTTTTTCAGACAAACAAATGCTGAGAGAATCCGCCATTACCAAGCCACCACTACAAGAATGCTAAAAGGAACTCTAACTCTTGAAACAAATCCTGGAAACACAACAAAACAGAACCTCTTTAAAGCATAAATCACACAGGACCTATAAAACAAAAGTATACATTACGAAGCGAAAATAAAAAAACCAAAGTATAAAGGTAACAAAGATCAAGAAGAATGCAATGGTACCCCACATTTCAGTACTAACATTGAATGTAAATAAATGGCCTAACTGCTCCACTTAAAAGATACAGAACCATAGAATGGATAAGAACTCAATAATCAAATCTCTGCTGCCTTTCGGAGACTCACCTAACACATAATGACTTACATAAACTTAAAGCTGTGGAAAAAGGCATTTCATGCAAATGGACACCAAAAGCCAGCAGAGGTAGCTATTCTTACATCAGACAAAACAAACTTTAAAGCAACAGCAGTTAAAAGAGACAACGAGTGACATTATATAATGGTAAAAGGCCTTGTCTAACAGGAAAATATCACGATCCTAAACATATATGCACTAACACTGGAGCTTCCAAACTTATAAAACAATTACTAAGACCTAAGCAATGAAACAGCAACACAATAATAGTGGGGGACTTCAATACTCCACTGACAGCCCTAGACTGGTCATCAAGACAGCAAGTCAACAAAGAATGGATTTAAATGATACCTTGGAACATATGAACTTAACAGATACATACGTAACACTTCATCCAACAACCGCAGAATACATTCTATTCAACAGCACATGGAACTTTCTCCAAGATAGACCATATGATAGGCCATAAAACGAGCCTCAATAAATTAAGAAAATTGAAATTATATCAAGCACTCCTTCAGACCATAGTGGAATAAAACTGGAATTCAACTCCAAAAGGAACCTTCAAAACCATGCAAATATATGGAAATTAACCTGCTCCTGAATGAGCACTACGTGAAAAAAGAAATCAAGATGGAAATTAAAAAATTCTTACAACTGAATGACAATAATGATATAACCTATCAAAACCTCCGGGATACAGCAAAGGCAGTGCTAAGAGAAGTTCATAGCCCTAAGCACCTACATCAGAGACTGAAAGCGCACAAACATTCTAAGGTCACACCTCAAAGAACTAGAGAAACAAAAACAAACCAAACCCAAACCCAACAGAATAAATAAAATAACCAAGATCAGAGCAGAACTAAATGAAATTGAGACGACAACAAAAATACAAAAGATAAATGAAACAAAAAGCTGGTTCTGGGAAGCTGAGGCAGTAGAATTGCTTGAACCCAGGAGGTGGAGGCTGCAGGAAGCCAAGATCGTGCCACTGCACTCCAGCCTGGATGACAAAGCAAGACTTCATCTTGAAAAAAATAAAAGATAGTTCTTAGAAAAGATAAATAAAATTGACAGACCATTAGCATGATTAACCAAGAAAAGAAGAGAGAAAATCCAAATAACCTCACTAAGAAACGCAACAGGAAATATTACAACTGACACCTCTGAAATACAAAAGATCACTCAAGGCTACTACGAACATCTTTACACACATAAACTAGAAAATCTAGAAGAGATGAATAAATGCCTGGAAAAGTACAACTCTCCTGGCTTAAATCAGGAAGAATTAGATAACCCGAACAGAAAAATAACGAGCAGCAAGATTGAAACGGTAATTTAAAAATTACCACCAAAGTCAAGTCCAGGACCAGATGGATTCAGTAGAATTCTACCAGATATTTAAAGAATTGGTACCAATCCTTTTGACACCATTCCACAAGATAAAGAAAGAAGGAACCTTCCCTAATTTATTCTAGAAACCAGCATCACCCTAATACCAAAATCAGGAAAGGAAATAACCAAAAAAGAAAACTACAGACTGATGTCCTTGATGAATATAGACGCCAAGATCCTTAACAAAACACCAGTAACTGAATCCAAGGACATATCAAAAAGAAAATCCACCATGATCAAGTGGGTTTCATACCAGGGATGCAGGGGTGGTTTAACATACACAGGTCAATGAATATGATATACCACATAAACAGAATTAAACACAAAAATTACATGATCATCTCAATAGATGCAGAAAAAGCATTAGACAAAATCCAGCATCTCTTTATGATTAAAACTCTCAGCAAAACTGGCATACAATGGACATACCTTAATGTAATAAAAGCCATCTATGACAAACTCACAGCCAACACAATACTGAATGGAGAAAAGTTGAAAGCTTGAAAGCGTTCCCTCTGAGAACTGGAACAAGAGAAGGATGCCCACTCTCACCACTCCTCTTCAACATAGTACTACAAGTCCTAGCCAGAGCAATCAGACAGGAGAAAGAAAGGGCATCCAAATCAGTAAAGAGGAAGTCAATCTGTCACTGTTTGCTGACAATATGATCGTTTACCTTGAAAACTCTAAGAACTCCTCCAGAAAGCTCCTAGAACTGATAAAAGAAGTCAGCAAAGCTTCCAGATACAAGATTAATGTACACAAATCAGTAGCTCTTCTATACACCAATAGCAACCAAGTGAAGAATCAAATCAAGAACTCAACCCCTTTTACAACAGCTGCAAAAATAAAATACTTAGGAATATACCTAACCAAGGAGTTAGGTCTTTCAGAAGACCTATACAAGGAAAACCACAAAACACTGCTGAAAGAAACTGTAGATGACAAGAACGAATGGAAACACAACCCATGCTCATGGATGGGCACAATCAATATTGTGAAAATGACCATACTGTCAAAAGCAATCTACAAATTCAATGCAATTCCCATCAAAATACCACTATCATTCTTCACAGAATTGGAAAAAAAAACAATTCTAAAATTCATATGGAACCAAAAAAGAGCCCACATAGCCAAAGCAAGGCTAAGCAAAAACAACAAATCTGGAAGCATCACACTACCTGATTTCAAACTATAGTATAATGCCATTGTCACTACAACAGTGTGGTACTGGTATAAAAATAGACATACAGACCCATGGAACAGAATAGAAAACCCAGAAATTAAGACAAATACTTACAAGCCAACTGACTTTTGACAAAGCAAACAAAAACATAAAGTGGGGGAAAGGACACCCTTTTCAACAAATGGTGCTGGGATAATCGGCTAGCCAGATGTAGGAGAATGAAATTGGATCCTCATCTCTCACCTTATACAAAAATCAACTCAAGGTGGATTAAAGACTTAAACCTAAGATCTGAAACTATAAAAATTCTAGAAGATAACGTTGGAAAAACCCATCTACATGTTGGCTTAGGCAAAGATTTCACAACCAAGAACTCAAAAGCACATGCAATTAAAACAAAGATAAATAGCTGGGACCTAATTAAGCTAAAGAGCTTCTCCATGAAAAAAGGAACAGTCAGCAGAGTAAACACAACCTACAGAGTGGGAGAAAATCTTCACAATCTATGCATCTGACAAAAGACTAATATCTAGAATCTACAACCAACTCAAACAAATCAGCAAGAAAAAAAAAGAAAAAAAACAATCAGCCAGGCACGGTGGCGTATGCCTGTAATCCCAGCACTTTTGGAGACTGAGGCAGGCGGATCACAAGATTGAGAGATTGAGATGATCCTGGTCAACATGGTGAAACCCTATCTCCACTAAAAATACAAAAATTAGCTGGGCGTGGTGGCACATGCCTGTAGTCCCAGCTACTTGGGAAGCTGAGGCAGGAGACTCACTTGAATCCAGGAGGCAGAGGTTGCAGTGAGCCAAGATCACACCACTGCATTCTAGTTTGGCATCAGAGAAAGACTCCATCTCAAAAAAAAAAAGAAAGAAAGAAAAGAAAAAAAAATGAAAAACAATCCCATCAAAAAATGGGCTAAGGACATAAATAGACAACTCTCAAAAGAAGATATACAAATGGCCAACAAACATATGAAAAAATGCTCAACATCACTAATTATCAGGGAAATGCAAATCAAAACCACAATGCATATCATCTTACTCCTACAAGAATGGCCATAATCGAAAAATCAAAAAACAGTAGATGTTGGAGTGGATGTGGTGAACAGGGAACACTTCTGCATTGCTGGTAGGAATGCAAACTACCACAGCTGCTATGCATTATTTTTGCAGCTATTGTGTGTGTGTGTGTGTGTGTATGTGTGTGTGTATATATATATGTGTGTGTATGTGTATATATATATGTGTGTGTGTGTCTGTATATATATATATATATATATATATATATATGTGATGAAATACTACACAGCCATAAAAAGGAATGAATTAACAGCATTTGCAGTGACCTGGATGAAACTGGAGACAATTATTTTAAGTGAGGTAAATCAGGAATGGAAACCCAAACATCATATTTTCTCACTGATATGTGGGATCATATGAGGATGCTATGAGGATGCAAAGGCCTAAGAATGATACAATGGACTTTGGGGACTTGGGAGAAGAGTGGGAGGGAGGTGAGGGATAAAAGATTACAAATATGGTGAAGTGCATACTGCTCAGGTGATGGGTGTACCAAAATCTCACAAGTCACAACTAAAGATCTTACGTAACCAAATACCAACTGTACCCCAATAACTTATGGAAAATAAAAATAAGAGTCAAGAAATTATAGTCATGAAGAGAAATCTTGTCTGCTACCTGTTCTTGTAAATAAAGCTTTATCAGACCATAGCCACATTCATTTGACTCCATGTCATCTAAGGCTGCTTTCACACTATAAGAGTAGAGCTGAGTAATAGCAACTGAGACCTCATGGCCAAAAAAACAGTGCACTGCCCTCCACAGAAAGAGCATGCCAGTCCCTGTTAGGTAATGGCAAGTCAGCATCCTTTCTCCGAGTAACATTCTCACGTGAAATATTTTCTGCAGTTAACTCCTTAATTTTCAGATGTAAGGACGGGTGCAGTGGCTCATGCCTATAATCCCAGCACTTTGGAAGGCTGAGGCGGGGGGGATCACCTGAGGTCAGGAGTTCGAGACCAGCCTGACCAACATAGACAGAGAAACCCCGTCTCTACTAAAAATACAAAAAATTAGCTGGGCGTGGTGGCGCATGCCTGTAATCCCAGATACTCAGGAGGCTGAGGCAGGAGAATCACTTGAACATGGGAGGTGGAGGTTGCGGTGAGCCGAGATCCACCATTGCACTCTAGCCTGAGCAACAAGAGCAAAACTCCACCCCTAAATAAATAAATTAATTAACTAAAAAATTTTCAGATGTAGAAGACACTTCTCGTTTCCAGCACTGGTATTTTCTTCATATTGATTAGAATATATCAGAAACTAGGAGGAAAAGTCAAAACCACTGGAAAACATGTAAAGGCATCTTCACCATGGGAGTCATACTGATGCAAAACTGAGCAAATGATTCAAACGTAACTTATGTTTACAATAGGAATTTCTAAAACTATTCAGCATGCCTTCCAAACATTCAGGTCTATTAATTAATTTTATTGTTTGGAATTGGGAAACTTGGTGCTTTGCTGTTTTGTTTTGGCAGTTTACAACTTTTTTTATTTTTCTAAGCACTTTTATTAGGTTTACAGAAAAATTAAATCAAAATTCCATATAGTCCTTCACTGCCACTTCACCCTGTTTCCTGTTATTAACATCTCGCATTAGTGTCGCACAGCTGATGCTACTGATGAGCCAACACTGATATGCTATTAACCACATTCCACAGTTTACATTGGGGCTCTTTGTGTTGGACATTCCATGAGTTTTGACAAATGTATAACTTATAATACATGTATCCAACATTACAGTATCATACCAAATATGTTCACTGCCTTAAAAGTCCCATTTTTTCTCTTCTCTTAGTATAGCAATTACGTTTTTTTAAAAAACCTTTCTTTCAGGCTGGGTGCACTGGGGCTCATGCCTGTAATCCCACAGCACTTTAGGAGGCCAAGGCGGGCAGCTAATGAGGTCAAGAGATCAAGACCATCCTGGCCAACACGGTGAAACCCCGTCTCTACTAAAAATACAAAACTTAGCTGGGTATGGTGGCATGCGCCTGTAATCCCACCTACTCAGGAGGCTGAGGCAGGAGAATCACTTTAACCTGGGAGGCAGAGGTTGCAGTGAGATCGCACTACTGCCACTACAGCCTGGCGATGGAGTGAGACTCGTATCACAAAATAAATAAATAAATAAAACCACATGAGGACTCCCACCAAGATGGCTGAACAGGAACAGCTCCGGGGCGCAGCTCCCAGTGAGAGCGACCCAGAAGGCGGGTGATCTCTGAATTTCCAACCAAGGTACCAGGTTCATCTCAATGAGACAGGCTGGATAGTAGGTGCAGCCCAAGGAGGGCAAACTGTTGCCTCACCCAGGAAGTGCAAGGGGCTAGAGGACTCCCTCTCCTACCAAAGGGAGGCCATTAGGG
The DNA here is from genome assembly GCA_963573385.1 of Cacajao melanocephalus. NCBI lineage: Eukaryota > Metazoa > Chordata > Mammalia > Primates > Pitheciidae > Cacajao > Cacajao melanocephalus. The sequence goes on from CAUYLG010022653.1 coordinate 124,929, forward strand.
ACTTTTCCGACCACTCCGGCACTCGGGCTCAGATACTGTGCTTTTCCCATGGACTTTACAGCCCATAGACCAGGAGATTCCTGCTGGTGCCAAAAACACCAGCGCCATGGTTTCCAGCATAAAACTGGGCAGCCGATTTAGCTGGCACCCTGGGTTTCCAGCACAAAACTGGACAGCCGTTTTAGCTGGTGCCTGAATGCCTGCAAGACAGAACTACCCATTCCGCTGAAAAAAAGGGGGCTGAAGGCAGGAAGCCAAGTGATTCTACCTCCACAGAGACCCGCAAACTAAAACCCATTGACTCGAGCTTTTTGCAGCCAGCACAGCAGTTTGAGCTCGACCTGGGACAGTCGAGCTCTGTGGGAGAGAGGGGCATCTGCCATTACAGAGGAAGTTCTAACCTTGCCTGTGTAAACAAAATCATGAGGAAGTTTACACAGCAGCTGGGCAGACCCGGCAGCAGCTCAGTAACGCCTCTGCAGGCAGACTGACTTCCCTCCTTGCTGGGTAGGGTGTCTCTGAAAAAAAAGACAGCAGCCCATCAGGGACTTATAAATAAAGCCCCACCTTCCTGGGACAGAGTGCCTGGGAAAAGGGGCCATTGTGAGTTCCACCCCAGCAGACTTAAACATCCTGCCCAGCAGCTCTGAAGGAAGCAACAGAGTTCCCAGCACAGCACTTAGGAAGTGATAAGGGACAGACTGCCTCCTCAAGTAGCTCCCTGACCCACATACATCCAAAGAGACACCTCATACAGGAGAGCTCTGGCTGACATCTGGCGGGTACCCCTCTGGGACGAAGCTACCAGAAGAAGGAGCAGGCAGCAATACTTGATGTTCTGCGGCCCCTGCGGGTGATTCTCAGGCAAGCAGGGTCTGCAGTGGACCTCCAGCAGTCCTGCAGCAGAGGAGCCTGTCTGTTAGAAGGAAAATTTAAACACAGAAAGAAATAGCTTCAACATCAACAGAGACCGCATCCGAAAGTCACCAACTTCAAAGACCAAAGTAGATAAATCCGCGAAGATGGGAAGAAACCAGCACAAAAAGGCTGAAATCACCAAAAACCAGAAAGCCTCTTCTCCTCCAAGGGATCACAACTCCTCACAGAAAGGGAACAAAACAGGATGGAGAATGAATTTGATGAATTGACAGAAGCAGGCTTCAGAAGGTGGGAAACAACAAACTTCTCTGAGCTAAAGGAATATGTTCTAACCTAATGCAAAGAAACTAAGAACCTTGAAAAAAGGTTAGATGAAATGCTAACTAGAATAACCAGCTTACAGAACAACATCAATGACTTGATGGAGCTGAAAAACACACATGAGAACTTCGAGAAGCATACACAACTTTCAATAGCAGAATTGATCAAGCAAAAGAAAGGATATCATTGATTGAAGATCAACTCAAAGAAATAAAATGAGAAGGCAAGATTAGAGAAAAAAGAGTAAAAAGAAATGAACAAAGCCTCCAAGAAATATGGATTACGTGAAAAGACCTAATCTACGTTTGATCAGTGTACCTGAATGTGATAGGGAGAATGAAACCAAGCTGGAAAACACTCTTCAGGATATTATCTAGGAGAATTTTCCCAACCTAGCAAGGCAAGCCAACATTCAAATCCACGAAATACAGAGAACACCACAAAAATATTCCTCAAGAAGAGCAACCCCAAGGCACATAATTGTCAGATTCACCAGGGTTGAAATGAAGGAAAAAACGCTAAGGGCAGCCCAAGAGAAAGGTCAGGTTACTCACAAGGGAAAGCCCTTCAGACTCAAAGCAGATCCCTCGGCAGAAACCCTGGCTTGTAAGCCAGAGGACAGTCAGGGCCAATATTCAACATACTTAAAGAAAATAACGTTTAACCCAGAATTTCACATCCAGCCTAACTTAGCTTCATAAGTTAAGGAGACATAAAATTTTTTATGGACAAGCAATTGCTGAGAGATTTTGTCACCGCCAGGCCCTATCTTACAAGAGCTCCTGAAGGAAGCAATAAACTTGGAAAGGACCAACCAGTACCAGCCACTGCAAAAACGTACCAAATGGTAAAACCATCAACACAATGAAGAAACTGCATCAACTAATGGGCAAAACAACCAGCTAGCATCAAAATGGCAGAATCAAATTAACACATAACAATATTAACCTTAAATATAAAAGCACTGAATGCCCCAATCAAAAGACACAGACTGACAAATAGGATAAAGAGTCAAGAACCATCCATGTGCTGTACTCAGGAGACCCATCTCATTTGCAAAGACACACACAGACTCAAAATAAAGGGATGGAGGAAGATTTACCAAGCAAATAGAGAGCAAAACAAAGCAGGGGTTGCAATCCTAGTCTCTGATAAAACAGACTTTAAACCAGCAAAGATCAAAAGAGACAAAGTAGGGCATTACATAATGGTAAAAGGATTGATGCATCAGGAAGAGCTAACTATCCTAAATATACATGCACCCAATACAGGAGTACGCATATACATGAAGCAAGTTCTTAATGACCTATAAAGAGACTTAGACTCCCACATGATAATAGTGGGAGACCTTAACACTCCACTGTCAATATTAAACAGATCAACGAGATAGAAAATTAACAAGGATACCCAGGACTTGAACTCAGATCTGGACCAAGCGGACCTAATAGACATCTACAGAACTCGACACCCCAAATCCATAGAATATACATTCTTATCAGTACCGTATAGCACTTACTCTAAAATTGACCACGTAATTGGAAGTAAATCACTTCTCAGCAAGTGCAAAAGGATGGAAATCATAACAACCAGTCTCTTAGACCACAGTGCAATCAAATTAGAACTCAGGATTAATAAACTCACTCAAAACTACACAACTACATGGAAACTGAACAACCTGCTCCTAAATGAGTACCGGATAAATAATGAAATGAAGGTAGAAATAAAGATGTTCTTCAAAACCAATGAGAACAAAGATACAAAATACCAGAATCTGGGACACATTAAAAGCAGTGTCTAAAGGGAAATTTACAGCACTAAATGCCCACATGAGAAGTGAGGAAAGATCTAAAATCTATACCCTATCGTCATAATTAAAAGAAGTAGCGGAGCAAGATCAAATAAATTCAAAAGCTAGCAGAAGCCAATAAACAACTAAGATCAGAGCAGAACTGAAGGAGATAGACACAAAAAAAAAACCTTCAAAAAAAAAATCAATGAATCCAGGAGCTGGTTTTTTGAAAAGAGAAACAAAACAGATAGACTGCTAGCCAGACTAAGAAAAAAGAAAAGGGAGAAGAATTGAATAGATGCAATAAAAAATGATAAGGGGGCTATCACCACCAATTCCACAGAAATACAAACTACCATCAGAGATTACTATAAACACCTCTATGCATACAAACCAGTAAATCTAGAAGAAATGGATAAATTCCTGGACACTTATACCCTCCCAAGACTACATCAGGAAGAAGTTCAATCCCTGAATAGACCAATAACAAGGTCTGAAGTTGAGGCAGTAATTAATAGCCTACCAACCAAAAAAAGTCCAGGACAAGACAGGTTCACAGCCAAATTCTACCAGATGTACAAACAGGAGCTGGTACCGTTCCTTCTGAAACTATTCCAAACAATACAAACAGAGGGAATCCTCCCTAACTCATTTTATGAGACCAACATTACGCTGATACCAAAACCTGGCAGAGACACAACTAAAAAAGAAAATTTCAGACCAATATCCATGATGAACATAGATGCAAAAATCTTCAATAAAATACTGGAAAACCAGTTGCAACAGCACATCAAAAACTTATATCACGATCAAGTTGGCTTCATCCCAGGGATGTAAGGCTGGTTCAGTATACACAAATCTATAAACTTAATCCATCACATAAACAGAACCAAAGACAAAAACCACGATTATCTCAATAGATGCAGAGAAGGCCTTCAACAAAATTCAACAATCCTTCATGCTAAAAACTCTCAATAAACTAGGAATCAATGGAATGTATCTCAAAATAATAAAAGCTATTTATGACAAACTCGCAGCCAATATCACACTGAACAGGCAAAAACTGGAAGCATTCCCTTTGAAATCTGGCACTAGACAAGGGTGCCCTCTTTCACCATTCCTATTCAATATAGAATTGGAAGTTCTAGCCAGAGCAATCAGGCAAGAAAAAGAAATAAAGGGTATTCAATTAGGAAAAGAGGAAGTCAAATTGTCTCTATTTGCAGATGACATGACTGTATACTTAGAAGACCCCATCATCTCAGCCCAAAATCTCCTTAAGGTGATAAGCAACTTCAGCAAAGTCTGAGGAAAAATCAAGGTGCAAAAATCACAAGCATTCCTATACACCAATAACAAACAGAGAACCAAATCATGAGCGAACTCCCATTCACAACTGCTATAAAGAGAATAAAATACCTAGGAATACAACTAACAAGGGACATGGAGGACCTCTTCAAGGAGAACTATAAACCACTGCTCAAGGAAATAAGAGAGGACACAAACGGAAAAACATTCCATGCTCATGGTTAGGAAGAATCAATATTGTGAAAATGGCCATACTGCCCAAAGTAATTTATAGATTCAATGCTATCACCATCGAGCTACCATTGACCTTATTCACAGAACTGGAAAAAACCACATTAAACTTCTTGTGGAACCAAAAGAGAGCCCACATAGCCAAGACAATCCTAAACAAAAAAACAAACAAACAAACAAACAAAAAACAAAGCTGGAGGCATCATGCTACCCAACGTCAAACTATACTACAAGGCTAAAGTAAGCAAAACAGTATGGTACCAGTACCAAAACAGAGAGATGAAACAATGGAACAGAACAGAGGCCTTGGCAACACCAGACATCTACAACCATCTGATCTTTGACAAACCTGACAAAAACAAGCAATGGGGAAAGGATTCCCTGTTTAATAAATGGTGTTGGGAAAACTGGCTAGCCATGTGCAGAAAGCTAAAACTGGACCCCTTCTTTACACGTTAGACAAAAATTAACACCATAAAAACCCTAGAAGAAAACCAGTGCAATACCATTCAGGGCACAGGCATAGGCAAGGACTTCATGACTAAAACACCAAAAGCAATGGCAACAAAAGCCAAAATAGACAAATGGGATCTAATTAAACTTAAGAGCTTCCTCACAGCAAAAGAATCAATCATTAGAGTGAACTGGCAACTAACAGAATGGAAAAAAATTTTTGCAAGCTACACATCTGACAAAGGGCTAATATCCAGAATCTACAAAGAACTTCAACAAATTTACAATAAAAAAACAACCCCATCAAAAAATGGGCAAAAGATCGGAACAGACACTTTTCAAAAGAAGACATTTAGGCAGCCAACAAACATGAAAAAATGCTCATCATTACTGGTCATTAGAGAAATGCAAATCAAAACCACATTGAGATACTCTTATGCCAGTTAGAATGGCAATCATTAAAAAATTTGGAGACAACAGATGCTGGAGAGATGTGGAGAAATAGGAACGCTTTTACACTGTTGGTGGGAGTGTAAATTAGTGCAACCATTGTGGAAGACAGTGTGGCGATTCCTCAAGGATCTAGAAACAGAAATACCATTTGACCCAGCAATCCCATTACTGGGAATATACCCAAAGGATTATGAATCATTCTATTATAAAGACACATGCACATGCATGTTCACTGCAGCACTGTTTACAATAGCAAAGACCTGGAACTAACCCAAATGCCCATCAATGATAGACTGCACAAGGAAAATGTGGCACATATACACCACGGAATACTATGCAGCCACAAAAAAGGATGAGTTCATGTCCTTTGCAGCGACATGGATGAAGCATGAAACCATTATTCTCAGCAAACTGACACAAGAACAGAAAACCCAACACCACACGTTCTCACTCATAACTGGGTGTTGAACAATGAGAACGCATGGACACAGGGAGGGGAACATCACACACTGGGGTCTGTTGGGGGGTGAGGGGACTAGGGGAGGGACAGCAGGGGGTGGGGGGATTGGGGAGGGATAACATTAGGAGAAATACTTAATGTAGGTGACAGGGCGATGGATGCAGCAAACCACCACGGCATGTGTATACCTATGTAACAATCCTGCATGATCTGCACATGTACCCCAGAACTTAAAGTATAATAAAAAAAAAATTCAGTAGTTATCTTAAGTTTCCAACATGCATTTATAACTAAACCGAGTTTACTCTCAAATAACACTTTCCCATTCATGGGTAGTGGAAGAACCTTATAACAGAGTATTCCCACTTTCTTCTTAACATTGTTGTCACTCATATTCTTGAATCATCTACAAGCTATCATCACCATAAGTTTTGCTGTTGTTATTCTTTAGAACAAACTCTTGTCTGTCAAATCAATTAAGAATAAGAAAAACTGAAAAATGTATTTTACCTTCATTCATTCTTCTATAATGTTCCTCCTTTCTTCATGTAGATCAGAGTTTCTGACCTACATCATTAGCATTTTGTTGTTTTTTGATGAATATCTTTAAGTGTTTCTTGCACGGTTTACTGGTAACAAATTTCCTCAACTTTTGTTTATCTGAGAAAGTATTTCTAATTCACATCTGAAGCATAATTTCACTTGTATGCAGAATTTGATGGTGGTAAGTGGATGACTAGAAGGAGATACCCAGACAGCTGAGCTGGTAAAGCATTATCTCTAGGTATATCTGTGAGGGTGTTTAGGGAAGTGACTAGCATTTCGATCAGTGGACTGAGTAGGAAAGCGCTGTCCTCACCCATTGTGAGTAGGCACCACAAAGCTGGTTGAGGGTCTTGATCAAAGAAAAAGGGACCCCTGCCTTTTTCTTTGAAAGGCAAACTCTCTCTTTTCTGAAACTGGGACACCTATCTTCTTCTGCTCTTGAATCATGGTCTTCTGGGCTTTGGATTCCCAGAATTATACCAGTGAACCCCCGCCCCCCAGGTTCTGAGGCCTTTGGCCTCAGACTGAGAGATACACTGTGGGTTCCCCTGGTTCTGAGGCCTTCGGACTTAGACTAATCCATGCTACTGGCTACTCTGATTCTGTGGCTTGCAGATGCCTGTCATGGGACTTCTCAGCCTCTCTAATCATGGAAGCCAGTTCTCCTAATACATCCCCTCCCATCCATCCATCCATCATCCATCCATCTGTATCCTATTGATTCTGTTTCTCTGGAAAGCCCTAATACAATGTTTTTTTTTTCTTTCGCCACTTTATTTCACTCCACTCTTACTCTTGCTTGCATGATTTCTGAAGAAACATCTCATATGACGCTTATCTGTGCTCCCCTATAGTAAGGTGTTTCTTTCAAGAGTTTCCCTTGATTATTGGTCTTCTACAACTGGAATACGATACGTGTGAGCGTAGGTTTTTGGAATTGGTTCTGCTCCATGTTCTCTTAGCTTCCAGGATCTATGGATAGTTGTCTATTATTAATTTTGGAAAATTTTCAGTCATTAATGCTTCAAGTCGTTCCCAGGAACAGACTCAGCCATATTGTGCCTCCATCATGTCTCTCCTACAGTCCCCTCATTGTCTCCCACACTATGTTCTAGGTAACACATGATTTCTCCCTCTGTTGGCCACCAGCATTCCAGAACTTAATTCCTCTGCTGGTGAAAGAAGTGCTGTGCTCATTGCCTGTACAGCCCTGTGCTCACTGCTGAAATGTCCGTTCTGCTGTCATCCTGAGTGTCAGGTCTCTGAACACCCATCCCACCTGCTCCTTAGCCAACTAATTTCCACCATCCAGTCATTCAGTCATCACTTTCTGTAGGAAGTCACACCTTCCCTCACCTCACTCCCCACCAATCTAACCTCCCTTGGCCCCAGGCTGGATTAATCACACTCCCCTATACTTATCTCTACCATTCAAGCAGTAAAAGTAGAGATATAGTGGTCTCTTGAAGTCTATGAGTAATTGGTCCTAGGACATTCTGCAGCTACCAAAATCTGAGGATGCTCAGGTTCCCTACATAAAATTGCACAGTATTAGCATATAACCCATGCACATCCACCAGCATACTTTATATCATCTCCAGATTACTTATACTACATAATACAATGTAAATGCCATGTAAATTGTCATACTGTATTCTTTTTGTTATTTTTATTGCTGTATTGTTTTTTCCGAATATGTTCCATCTATGGTTGGTTGAATCTGTCCATGCAGAACCCATGAAAATGGTGAGAAGACTGTACTTCTTTACTGCTTGCTTAGTGCTAGGCAAATGAAGGTGCTGAATAAATGCTTATGAATGAACCTCCAACTGGTACGTTTGCTCCTTGAAGAAGACAAGTATTGCCACCTGCAACTGTTTGCATCCCGCACCTGGCTGATCTCCTGCACCATGTCCTTGGACTCCATGGAGCTCAGGATCTTCCTGCTCCATGTGAAATACAGCGAGCGCAGCTTCAACTCCCCACATTCCAGCTACCTGCCAGATCTTTCCAGTCAACCTGAAACACAAGTGTCTGTGAATGAAGATGAGGAAACTCCCTGTGGTCCCCTGCCAGCCCTGAATGTTGCTAGAGGGAATGGCTGAGGTTATACATTCTGGCAAATTCTGCTGGTCTTCACCAAAGCTGCCCAGTATGCAGGGAGTCTCCTTTTGAGGACAAACCCTAGGAGCAGTTGATTCTCTCTGGGGTTCCACCTCTGCTGCTGGTGCTATGGGTGGATGGGGAGGCCACAAGGCCATGCTGGGGGCTGTACTGAGCCACAGTCTTCATCTCAAGGCAAGGCAGAGGACTGGCAGGAACTTTGACTGTTCTGCTGGCCTTTCAACCTGGCTCCTGGTCCTCCTCAAGCCACCGATTTTCTGTTAGAAGACAAAGAAAACGTGGGAAGAGCAGGCTCACTGCCTTGGGCTGGCAGAGACCCTAGGGTCTACCTGGAAGGATGGAGAAGGACTGCAACAGTTGGTGTGATCAGCTGAAGGAAGGGACTTCACAGAGATGGTGTGGCCCTCCAGTTGAGGTCTCCTGTAGCCCAAAATTTCCCTTACATGTAGCCCAAGGACAGCATTAATTCAGTGTGCCAGGGGTCCTTGGAGTCAGGTAGTAGCTGGATGTGGTTTCAGTTCCTCTTCAGAGCCCACATTTATCCATGGGTCCCTAATGATTTCCTCTTTAGTGCCTCTCTTACTGAGGTTTGGGATCAATAATTTCTTTAGGTGTTCAGATTCCACAGACATATAAAGGAAATGTGGTATATATCTGCTTCGAGAGCTCTGCAATAGTTCTGTCCATTGGAAGACAGAGACCTGGTGACCACTGACCACTGCATAGAGAATGACTCCCAGGCTGCCAACACCTACCTCAGAGCCACCGTACTTTTGCATACTTTGCTTAGAAGAGTTCCCGGGCAGTGTTAAGAAGGACTGACACAGAAGGTATCCACCTGCTGCTAAAGCCAGTCTGCAAATGTGAGGTTCAGATCAGCATCCACAAGCAGGTTCTCTGGCTTTAGGTCCCTGTGCAGGATCCCCTTCTGGTGGCAATACTATCTGTTGGATTCTGCCTTGAGCTAAAAACCTAGGCCAAGCCACGAACTAAAATAGGTGCTTGGAATTTTACAATAATGACTCCTACTGAGATCATAACAAGAAATGGACCAATCATAGCTGAGGATAATTCACTGTGGTTTTCTCATTTTGGGTCTGAAGAACTCTTTACTTTTTTTAATTTAAAAAAAGCAGGAAGTGGGACCCCAAAGGGCTTTCTGTTCACAGGGGTTAAAGTGATGAACACTTTTCAATATGACAAATTAAATCCATAGACTGCTTCAGTGAACTTTCCAGTCTGAAAATCTGTAATAATTTTTGACTTTTAAAAACTCATATTGTCTACACTGAAAATATTCAATTCCTTTCTCTTTAATCTCTGAATAATTGGTCTCAAAATGATGCCACAACTGGCATTGCAATATTAAAAGAAAGTATTCTGTTGCATAAGACACAATAACGTAATTATTAACATCTATAGAGCTGAGGGTAAGACATATTTTCATTTCTTAGTTACAGTTTTGCCAAGTCTCTGAAATAGATTCCTTTCTTCCATGAGCCACAGAACTTGCTATGTCCACTGGGGTATCTTTAAATGTAGAAGTTGCAACTATAGATCAAGTAAGTTTCAGCCAGGCATAGTGGTGCACACTTATAGTCCCAGCTACTCAAGAGGCTAAGGAAGAAGGACCACCTGAGCCTGGGAATTCAGGACCAGCCTGGGTAACATCATGAAACTCCATCTCAAAAAAAAAAATAATAATTAAGGCTGGGCCCAGTGGCTCATGCCTGTAATTCCAGCACTCTGAAAGCCCAAGGCAGGCGGATCACTGTAGGTCAGGAGTTAAGAAACCAGCTTGGCCAACATAGCAAAACCCCATCTCTACTAAAAAGTACAAAAATCAGCTGCGCGTGGTGGTGCACTCCTGTAGTCCCAGCTACTCAGGAGGCTGAGGTGGGAGGATCACTTGAACCTGGGAAGTGGAAGTTGCAGTGAGCCGAGCCTGGGTGACAAAGTGAAACTATGTCTCAAAACAAACAAACAAACAAACAAACCTGTATTTGTTTTATAAGCCCACAATTCATTACGTTCCATATCCATATCATTCACCATTAATGTGGGGTGTAGATGCTAGGCATGGTGCCAGGTGCCGGGACATCAGGGGAGGGAACCCAGAAAGCCACTTCATTTCTTCCTTCTCTAAAACTCATCTTTGAATTTTTCAGGTCTAAGTATTTGACCTGTGTTATTTTGCTTCTCTCTAAAGAACAACTTTAACATTTTAACTTCCTTTAATGGTTGATGCAAATCTCATGGCAATAAATCCCATAAACTGTTGGTCTAAAAAAATTTTTATTTCTCCACTTTTGAGGGATAATTCACTGGATATGGAATTCTACGTAGTTGTGCTTTTTCCTTATTTGCTTGCATGGTTGCTAAAGAAAAGTCTGATGTAATTTTCATCCTGTCTCTTTATGTAAGGTGTCCATCTCATCCCAACCCCAGCTTCCTTCAATATTTTGTTTTTGATTTTTCTGCAGTTTGAACACAATATGCCTACGTGTAGTTATTGTTGATGGTGGTGGCACTTGCTTGCCTACTGTACTCTGAGCTTTCCTAATCTGTGACTATCATTAATTACGAAAAACTCTGAGTCATTATTATGGCAATTATTTCTTCTGTTCTTTTCTTCCTTCCCCTTCTTGTGTTCCCACTATACATATATTATACTTTGTGTAAATGTCCCAGAGTTCTTGGATGTTCCATTCCATTTTCTTCAACCTTTTTTCTCTATTATAGTTTCTGAAGACTCTACTGACATTTCTTCCAGTTCCCTGATTCTTTCCTTGACCATGCCCAGTCTATTGATGTGCCCATTAAAGGCATTCTTCTCTTTTGTTAGCGTTTTTTAACTTTTTTATTAGTGCATTTTATTTCTTTTTTATTAATTCTTAAAGTTTCCATCTCTCTGTTCACATTACTTATCTGCAGCATGCTGTCCACTTTTCCAGTTAGGGCCCTTAACAGATAATCATATTTGTTTTAAATTCCTGGTTTGATCATTCTAACATCCCCCACCATATCTGAAACTGGTTCTAATGCTTGCTCTGTTTCCTCAAAATGTGGTTTTTGTCTTTAATTTTTGCCTTGTAATTTCTTGTTCAAAGCTGCATATGCTGTATTGACTAAAGCAACTCAATACTAGTTTCCCACAGAAACGTCTATTCCTGGGCTTCTGCACTAAAAAGCTGGGACACTCTAGATCTGCCTGTTGTCCCTCCAATTTGGGGGACATTAGTTTATCCTGTGACCTCAATTTTCTGATGGATATAAGAGAAGTTGTTGACTTACAGTGTGTTTAGCTTTTTCCTTATTGTGAGGATGAGAGTGGTGACCTCCAAGCTCCTTATGTCTCAGACCAGAAACTGCAAGAGCTTTGTTTTCAATACGTACATAAGTAAATTGCATTTTTATAAAATTGAAGTACCTTTTATAATTTATTCAGAGCTTTGGTATATGTGACCTAAAAATAATAAGGTTAAAATTCATTAAGTTTGTAGACTCTGTTTTAAAATTCATGACCAGGCGCAGTGGCTTACACCTGTAATCTCAGCACTTTGGGAGGCCAAGGCAGGTGGATCACTTGAGGTCAGGAGTTCGAGACCAGCCTAGCCAACATGGTGGAACCCCATCTCCACTAAAAACACAAAAAATTAGCTGGGCATAGTGGCAGGAGCCTGTGATCCCAGATACTTGGGAGGTTGAAGCAAGAGAATCGCTTGAACCCGAGAGGCAGAGGTTGCAGTGAGCCAAGCACGTGCAATTGCACTGTAGCCTGAGTGACAAGAGCAAGACTTTGTCTCAAAAAAAAAAAAAAATTCATGTTTACCAAAGAAAAACAATAACAGTACAACTGTCTTTTATTTGCACTGGTTACTTTTCCATTAAATTAGTACCACTTAGGCCTCAACAGTATTTGGCTCAGAAGTTAAGCTATGAAACTGCAGCAGTGCATAGTCATATATTTTATTTATTCAGAAATATAAAGTGCAATTTTTAAACTACCTGGAAACAGAAAAGATTTCTATTTCTCGGACTAACAGATCTTTTAGGGTCAGAAGGAGCCAGAAGTTTTCTAATAGTACAGATTTTGAGATCTATGTTTTCAAAACTACAACATAATGCACCAAGGCCTTATTTACTAGATGCCATCAGTAACAAGATGTTCTGCCTAGAGGACATCTCCGAACAAAGTAGGCTTACATTTCAAAACTCAAAAAATATACGACTTTTAACTATTTTGGCAGGGATCTTTCTCATCTGTATTTGCCTTCCCAAAATGAAACACAATTGAATTTAAAAATATAATAATGAAAAAGTATGAAATATTGCAAGAAATACTAAAATGTGATACAGAGACATGAAGTGAGCACATGGTGTTGGAAAAATGATGCTGAGACATTTGCTCAATACAGGGTTAGCGCAAACCTTCATATATTTTTTAAAGCATTATCTGTGAAATGCAGGGTCTACAAGGCATACTAAGCAAACAGCAATCAAACGAGGTATGGCTGCAAATGCCCCAAACTCCCCATAATCCAAAAATGAGAAACTGAGAACTACCATCACTTTTAATCAAACTTTACATTGCTATGCTTGGTTCAAAGGATAACAGAACTCACAAACTCTGAGCTAGAAATTAAGCAAAAATTCCAAATTGATCATAATTCACATGTAATTAGCCAAATTTGAATCATTATACCAAAACAGATAAGGCCAAAATGAGTTTTGTATTGCTATGAAAATTATGGAACAAGTGGTTTCAAATGAATGATAAGATTGCTGACATGATTACTTCCTTTCCCTCAATAATTCTGTAAAAAAAAAACAAAAAACAAAGGAATTTGTTTAGCCTTGGAAGTGACTTATTCTTTTAGCTGGCTAGCATTTGGGTCATGTTTTCTCAAAAAAGTTCACGTACCCTGTAAAAAAAAAATTACTTGAACATTTCTCAAAGTCTCACAGTAATAATGAGGATAAGCTATGGTGGAAAAAAAGAAAATGTGCAAAACACAATAATTTCAAAAATCGGTGGCAGAAATGAGCTAGCTATTGCAAAGGCTTTCGCTCATATTCTTTTCTAGGTCAAATTTATGCCTCCACTCATTGGCAATAAGAATCACTACTGTACTGATATTTTGTCCTCTCTGCTACTAAATCCTGAAGCTGTGAAGCAAAAAGGCCTGGTCCTTGTATTAACCACATTTTTTTATTTTCAGTACTTTATGATGCTTTGACATTTTGGAGGCTGTGGACCAGGGGAGGGACTGCCCCTCTAAGAATTAGCCAATTCCCAGAAGTCACAGACAATTTGCCTGGACTGAAGACCCCTCTTCAATCAGGCTCCTGCGATCAGGGACACAACCCCTGCCCCTCCATACCCCAGGTGCCAGCCAACTAGGGACCACTCCCACAGCCCAGAGCCCTCCAAAACATTATTTAAATGATCCAAACCTAAACTTGCACAGCTTGCCTACCTGCCTAGTCATTTCTTCCAGTGAAAACCAAAACAAAGGCTCTGGCCCATGCTTTCCCTTCGCTCCCTCTGCCCTCCTGACTGACCCCAGTGCTTCCTGTGTGGTGCAGCTTGCCCACCCTCTTGGAACTGTGAGTAACAGTTTTCAACAACAATCTTATCCTGCTCTGTTGGCCTTATCCTACCCAGATGATAATAAAACCTACATTTTAAAAGTCTAACCTTTTCAACCTTTCTGAGCCACTGTGATTCAATACTAATTCTCCCTCTTCATCAAAGAAAGAGACGTCTCAGGCTGGGGGAGGAGGAAAGAGAGCAAAACACATTTAGAAATTCTCAACTCCTTTAAGTATGTTAGGGGGAACTGGCCACGGTAATAACTTTTTTTTTTTTTTTTGCTTTTTTTGTTCATTTATTCAAATTACCAAGGAAGGTTAGTCATAGAGCGCAGACTGGAGGATCTGGCATATTTGAACCTGGATATTTCCTGAGTGCATGAAGAGATGCATTCTCCATTCCAAAAGAAATGGGCGCCACATCAATTCATTGCTTCAAACCTCTTCAACGTTATGGAAAGGACAGGTTCCTCTGGTGACTCTGTGATTTCCCATATTACACTTCATGGGGATTCTGAGCCCTTCATTAGTGGGTTGAAGAGTTTATGTTTAGTGCACACTTAGCATTTGACATGGTATATTTAGGAATAAACATGGTTCTTGCCTTTATTTAAAATATTTTTCAATATAAAGTCAGAAATAATACAAATTACATTAGTAAAGGATACAACTAGCCATCAATCAACAGATAACATAGCGTAGATATTAAGCAAACATCAATTAATAATAACAATATAGTTATATTTAATTGATGACTTCTTATATCCAGGGACTTTCCTATGTTTTTGCCATGCAATAACTTTTAATCCTCACAACCCCCCTATGAGGATGGCTCATTAAATACTTTGTGTAATACTCCACAACCAATAACTATCGCAGCAGGAATCACACCTAGGCAGTTTGGCTCAGTGGCTATGCTTATATCTCTCTCTTTTTCTCTCTCTTTCTGTCCCTCTCCCTCTCTCTCTCTCTCTCTCACACTCACACACAGACACACACAGACACACACACACACACACACACACACACACTCTCACCCTTCACATTGTCCTTCACTAGGAAAAGGGCTCCTCATTTTCCCCAAAGTGCTTCCCTCCCTAGCCAGCTCTTCAGTGTGACCATGAGCATGCAAAGAGAGACGCCAAATTGCCTGAAGGACATGACCAACAGTTTTTAATCAGTGCAAAGTGGATTGACCAATATGGGGTAAAGAACACTGGTGTCATTAACACCAAAGTTTCGCCAGACAAACCACCTTGTTCAGCTATGGAGAGGCAGAAAAGACACTGAACCAATGGTCAGAAGATATAAATTCAAATCCTAACTGTATGATTTATCCAGGTCCCTTTAATTGCTATGTTTTCTCATCTTAAAATAGGAATAATAACTAACTGCACAGGTATCCATTAAGGATTAAGTGGAATCATGTGTACCAAAGATAGAGATCTTTAAAGCCCAAACTTTAAAGCCCCAAATAAAAGTAACATAGTATTGCTACTGTACATGCATGAAAAACCAACAGTAAGTGAATTTGGGGGTCATTAGGTATGCTGCCATGCCAGAGACTGGGTGAGCAACCTTATAGGAGAATGGCCTTCAATTGTTTCAAGATAGAAAGTATTTTAGTAAGAGAAAATAGAGAAACATTATAAGATTTGTACTGTGTAACTTAAGAAACATGAAAGCGGCAGGCAGAGAGGGCTGACAAAGCACAGTAACAGTCCACAATCACGATGATTTCCCAGAACTAGGGCACAGGGCTCCAGAGCAAGTGGGAAAGTGCTTCTTTAAAGCCACAGCACTGCACTACATAACACGCTGGGAAAATTCCAAACACTGATGATGGGCCGTAGTCAGGATAGACAAAGATTAAGCGGAATATTATTCCAAACAAACGCTGCTTTATTTTCTTGCCTCTTAATTTTTAGCATATTAACTCCAATCCCCAAAATGTTTCAGTTACAGTCCAAAAGCATAATTTTCTTGCTTACATTACTTCAAACATCTATAGAGTTAAAGAATTCCTGGTTATTTAAAAAGTCAAATATACATACAATTTTAATTACACCAAAAAAAACCTAGAAGAACATAAAGTAAGTGTATATTCCAGCTGCTGGGGTGGAAGGACAATATTTGGACTTGATAAAAAAAAATCACAACGGTGAACACACCAAGTTCTTGCCCATAAAGAAACATACATCTTTTATAAGTTCATAAATAAAAGACAACAAATTCAAAAGCCAAACAGGAAGTCTGAGAAAATATTCAAAATGCCAAAATACAAACAGCTTTAATATATAAACAGCTCACAAAAATCAACCCAGAAAACACCAAGAGCCTCAAAAAACAAGAATGGAGAAGGTATAAACTTACAGTTCACAACAGAGTAGAGGCAACCAACCAGCAAACATATGGACAAAACCCAACCTCAGAGAAACACCAACTAAAACAGAGCCTCCGCTGCTGGCCTTTTAACACAAGATATTTAAGACAATCTCAAAGGCTCGTGGTTGTCGGCTGAATCTGTACACAGCTCCCACACATTGCTGGCAGTAGCACAAACTGTTACAATACTCTGAAAAATAATTTGGCCACTTGTGTCAAAGCCTTAGATATGCTTCCACAGTTTGACTCAAAACATATTCTTGAAAAGTGAACAATGACTAAAATAATCCAAAGCATGGGGACTGATATTAGGCACAAAGATTCCTACAACCGCAAAATTTTTTATATCACGTCGGGGAAAAATGGAAACATCCACTAAAATATTCAGTAAAATGTGAAAGTTCAGTCAATGAAATACTATGCAGCCAGTGAAACATTACGAAAAACATATGAGACCAAGAGAATACTTACAACAAATTAGTAAAACAGAAAGACATAAATAGGCAGACAGGTATGTATAGAGAGATGTACAGAAAAAGTTCCTAGAAGGAAGTATTCTAAAATGCCAAATGATTTTATTAACAAGGCTAGGATGACGAGAGATTAAACTGCTTGTCCAAAACCACAGCTAGTTAAGTGGCAGAGGCAGGATTCAAAACCAGCCCCTTGCTCCATGCTATTCTCTGGATTTTTCTTTTTTTTTTTAAGTATTTATTAAGGAAATCTTAAACATACATAAAAGAAGAGAGACGAGCATAAGGAACCTCCAAGTTCCCAACAGCCAGCTTCAACACTGTCTCTTGTTCCAACTACCTCTCCTCCTCAACATACTTTTATGTTGTTTGTTGAGGGAGATCTTTAAAACATTGCATCGTTTCATCCATAAATGATGTATCTCTACAAATAATTGAGCTCCAGTGCAATTTTTCCATATTGTCTAAAAGTTATTTTACAGTTGATGTGTTAGAATCAGGATCCAATCAATGTTCCTATTTAAAAAAAGAAGAACAAAAGCTACCTTCATACAAACAAAGCCCTATGCTTATATGAATACAGAGAAAAAGAGCTGGAAGGATACACACCAGGGGTTAATTATCTGGAGAACGAGATTGGAGAGGGGAAGGGCCAGGGAAATTGTGGTTTTAAGTTTTGTTCTGTTTGTTTTTGAGAGTCTTGCTCTATCGCCAGTGCAGTGGCGCAATCTCCGCTCACTTCAACCTCCACCTCCCGGGTTCAAGCACTTCTCCTGCCTCATCCTCCTGAGTAGCTGGGACTACAGGTGTGTGCCACCACACCCAGCTAATTTTGTATTTTTAGTAGAGACAGGGTTTCGCCATGTTGGCCAGAATGGTTTCAATCTCTTGACCTCGTCATCTGCCTGCCTTGGCCTCCAAAATGCTGGGATTACAGGCATAAGCCACCACGACCAGCCTAAATATTTTTATATTGCCTTCCCTGTGGCAGTAAGCATGTTTTAGAAATGTAGGTAGGCCTTAGACCACACAGAAAATCCAATTCCAGAGCCCTGCGGGGCACCTCCTAGCTGGAAATCCAGGCAGCAGAGGGTCTCCTTAAGAACGCTGACCACAGGAGACTTCCTCTTGGCAGCTCTGTGTTATGTGCTTTTTTTGGGGGGGACGGGGGCGTGGAGGGTGCTCATTTCTCCTGTAAATTATCTTAAGAAAATGATTATAATAAATAATAGTATCCTTTACATTAAAGAAAAAGGGAAGAAAAAAAAGAATTACTGTGCCAAGCTGTCTGATAGTAATCTCCAGTGGGCTTGCTGGGGCTTGTCATCATATTCTTGCTTTACTCTTAGCATCTAGTCCAGTGCCAGACACTCAGTGAAATGGGGCTGAGTTCATCTCCTCAACAATAGCAGCAGAGACCTCAAAGGCTGTGTGAAATTCCTGCCATGAGAAGCTCTAAGATGTGGCCTCTGAGAGGGGTGTCAGCTAGATTTGTTTAACAGGACAGATGCCATTCCTTGATTCTCTACTAAATGCCATACACTGTCTCTTAAACCAATAAATCTCTGCCACAATAGCAACTGCCAAAACCACTATAAAAACTGAGTGCCCTAATTACATCCTAAAAGGTTACAGTCAGCCCGAGACCCCTCCTCTTGATCTTCAATACAATACATGCCATGGAAAAGAATTAGATAAATCCAAATTAACCAAAGATCTAAGCAGAACAACGCCTTCTCTAGGGGTCACCTCTGGGTGACAAGAGGTCCAGTTCAAATTTGACCTTTAACTGTAAGGTCCAGGAGATGAAAAGTTTGATATTGTATTACCACTTCCACACGGAATTACATGAAAACCAGATTAATTCTAATTTGTTAGTTCAGATCTTTGATGCTGCGTCTACCTCCCCCCAATCAAAAAAAAATATTTTCAACGTTTAAACCAAAAAAATTTTACCCCTAATGAATTTTAAAATATTACTAAGATATTTATAATGAAAGTTATCAGAAAAACTTGTTTTTCAACTATCCTTTACTCCTATAAAAACTAGGCCAAAACTCATTTAAGCTTGATTTTTCAATTTAAAAAATCCAGCCATAAAAGAGAATGGGATAGTACTGAGAATATATAAAATGATTCTAACTTTTCAGTTCTAAATAATGAAAAGTCCAAATAAAAGTAGTAATCTTTTTCTTAAAGATAAACTTGTTTTCAACAGAAATGCATCTGGAAATGTGATTTTTAAGAGTGCTGCCATGGTACTGTGGTTCTACAGATACTTTGCTTCTCTGCCCTTGCAAGAGAATCAACTGCTCTGCAGGATAATTCCCACTTTAGTTACCAGAGAGCAAAACCCTGGTTCTTTTCCTGCTCACTGTTAACTCCTGGAGGATTCTGCCCAGTAAAAACCTAAGGTAGAAGTGGAGGGAATCTGTCCAATCAGGATTTATTCATTTAGAGTTCTACAACAAATTTTAAACAACCAATTAGCACTAGCATTGGTGAAACTCAAGAAGGTTTCAGAACAGGAACCTGCACGACCAACCACTGTATGCAAGTGCTGGTGACTAACAGCCAGTGGCACACAGGGCATTTCTATCCCACCCAAGTCTTGAGTATTCCAAAGTTCCTGCTAAATATTTCCGAGTTTCTAAAATACAAGTTCATTTCCATATATGATTACTTGACTCTCACCATCATTTATCAGTATTTTTTCCTTTCTCTCTCTATAAAGAATTTTCACTTCCTAGGTAAAAGTCATAGAGTAATGACTAATACTATGCATATATTTTGCCATAATTGACATAAAAGGACACATATGATATGATTTCACTTATATGAAAGTTCAGAATAGGTAAATCCATGGACACAGAAAGTGAGACAGGATTGGTAATGGATTCAAGGTTTTCTTCGGGTGTGATGAAAATATTCTGGACTTAGATAATGGTGATGATTGTGCAACTTTATGAATAACCATGCTTCAGAATTCCTCTGAGCATTAGATTAACATCATTAGCACCATAAACATAGATCCCCCCAAAAATGGAACACAAAAGAAAATACAGCATATCATTTTTAAAAAATTTCCCAACATGACTAAATTCCTGAAGTCTGATTACAGATCAAGTGAGGCTAAGCTAAACCAGGGCCAGGAATGAAAAGGTACAAGGGGGTAGGAGAAAGCTTTACCCTCGCAGTGATGGAAACAGAGCCCAGGTATTGAAACCCAGGGTTAAGAGTAGCAAAAAAAGCAGCAGCAGAATTCCAAGTTGCATATACTGACCCTTTGGGAAGATGTGAGTGGCCTAGACTTTCTAATCCTTGACAAACATCAACACCACCAACTCCATTCCAGCAAGACTGCCAGGAAGACATGAAAATAAAAAAGCTAAACAATGCAAAATCCCAAGTGATATCAAGAGTCTACATGTGTTTATTCAAATAACAAAATACTTGATCATCTCAACAAGAATGTTCAGGAATGAGAGAAGAACAAAATCAAGAAAATATTACTAAGCTATTCATAATGAAAGGATTGGATAAGAAGATATTCTCCTAAGTTTATACTATTACATAAAAACAAAGTTTCATTTGTCTCGACTTGTCAAATCTTTAGGATGAAATAAACCAATATCACTGCTGACAAATATAATAACTACAGTAAACAGGCATGCCAAAATCAATGTAGAGTTGCAGAAAAGGTCAAGAAACCAACTGTCAGCTTAAATTGGCTAATTTCATTAAAACTGTTCAACATGACAGGATGTCACTAACTTCCAGGTTCTTTTACATGAGCAAAGTTGGATTAATTTGACCCAAATTTTGTATAATAGCTTTTCCAATTTCCAAAAATACATCAACTTTGTCACTGATGTTACAAATTCTGCTTTACTTCTCTAGCTCTATCTCCAAAGAAACTTCTCGAAGGCCATAAATCTTGACATAGTGAAAGCAAAATAATCACAGCACTCAACAGTGCCGTTAACATTTCTGAGCCTCGAGGGATTAAGCAGGCAGATGCTATGGAAAGTGCCTGTCAGGAGAGGACAGCCCAGAGTTCAGACTGCACCACAGCTGTGAGGGATTGAAGTTGCTAGCTATGGAATCAAGCTTAGGAGAAACTCTGGGCACAATTCCGGCATCCGAAATAAATTAAAGTAAACAGTATTGCTCTCCCTCTCATCCACCCTGTTAGCAGCCTCTCGGCTGAGCTGGAGACCACACACTCAGACCACACAGCGCCAGCTGAACTCACTCGCACGCAACATCTACAAGCTGTCACTCCGCCGCAGCCCAGAGAGGGAGAAAGATGAGGGGATGAGGGCGGGGGACATGAGCACAGGAAGAGGGGGAGGGGAGACAGGAGAGTCTTCCTTATGTGCAGCTGTAGAGAGTGATGTGTGGTTTGGAAAAGGGGAAGGGGTGGAATCCATAAACCTCCCTGAGAAAACAAGCTGGTCATGGCCTTGTGCAGTCTTGACCTGTACTCCCCCATACCAATTTAGTAGCTGATGAAGGATTAACAAAGCGCCCATTTAACATCAATTAACCTCCTATCCATCACAGGTCAAAAGAGAAAATTACTATTACAAAAGCATTTCACTAAAATAAAGACAAAAGGCCACATTTTTCTTACAATTTATACTTTACACTTAAGTAAATACATTTTCCGTATAGATGTACTATATTAGTTTTAAACTATCTGTCTCTTACCCTTTAATGAAGCACACAGGGATGAATTTAAAGTGTTTTCTGCAATAGAGGTCAGAAAATTTTAATTCTGTAATTTTCCCATATTTAATTTCCCAAATTAAAACTGTGGCACAATTTAAAGTTTCCAAAATATTTACTACTAGAACAAAAGACAGTTACTTTTTACAGAACTTCAGATTAAAAGTACATAGAAAAAATTAGCTAGCAGTAACAATATAAATTAAAAAATCAGAAAATGAAACTGCAACTGAAAGTACCTTTAGAATCATAAAAGCAGTATTTTTTGCTACTTAATAGAGTTTTGCTGATTTCAGTAGCAGACGAGAAATCTTAACAAAATGAGTGAACACGGTCTCTCACCTTGCCATACTCCCAGATGCTCTTCTCACCTAGAGGGAGAAGGCCAGGACCCGAAAAATATGGAAGTTCTGATTCACGGAAGACTAGGATAACCTCTATTGAAAAGGCCTCATGATGTTAAAGCACTATTTTCTTAAGAGATCAGACTATAGAAAGGTGATTTTCCCAACAATCATAAAAAAAAAGAACCTCTCCCAAACGTCCACCCTTCCCCACATATGACGCAACCTGGCAGCACTGGCATCACCGGGGAACAAATCAGAAAAGCAGAATCTCAGACCCCAGCTCAACTCTACTAAATGAGAAGCTACACTGTAGTAATCTGTCCACACATCCACATCTGGGGGCACTAGGTAGCCTTACCTGTCCAAAACCATCCTGGGTCCAGAGGACCCCAGAAAAATCCTGTTGCAGAGCTGCCTAGTGAGCTTCAACAGTAAAATTAGACTCAGCCAGACTCAGGGCACCCTAAAATAGAATCAAAGTAGAAAATTCACCAAATCTTTCTAGAGTCAGGCCCAACCTACCCTAAGACAGACTTGTCCCTACTGGGCTGGGCTGGGCTGGACCCAAAGGGATTGCCCAGAGAAAGATATTGGGAAAAGGGTTCAGAAAAACGGTGATTTTCTTCCCCAGTTCTCTACAAACTCAGACACCACTCTTCCTGAGTGGGATCAACAGCAAGTTACAGCAGCACTGCCACAAATTCTACCACTAACAGCACACAGTGGGACAAGTCTCAGAGACAGTGTCATGAACTCTGTAATCCAGTTTTCCAAATTAATCATCTTACTCCTCCTGGTCCATCCCAAAATTATGGTTAACAAAAATATAATCATGCACAGATCTGAAAGAACCCATGGGGCCCAAACTGTATAGAGTCAGGGACTGATAAGAGGCAGAAGACTCGCTGGATCTCAGAAGCGCCATTTGCAGAAGGGAAGGACTGAACAGGTAAGAGATAATGTATCCTGCTTTCCTGACCTTCTTTTTATACTTCTTTTCCTTCTCTACCTCTACAAGCAAAAGATAAATGAACTACTATCTATGGTTTCAAATGAAAGCATGTTTGTATATATTTTAATTCTTTTGGGAAAAGAATCCAATAATTTAAACCATATAACTGACAAATGACACTTGATTTTTATTTATTTATTTGGGGAATGGGAATAAAGACCTTCCCTCCTGTTACAATGTTTGGAGGTAAGGGATTAAGGGGACAAGAATATGCATGAGGTGACTAGGAAGCAATACTGGAAGCCAGACAAGTATATAGGGAATGCCTGACAACTTAGCTCTCAACTCTGTTACATAAATACTGGATTACTCAGCTATTCTCATAAAACAAGCACTGGACTCTATCTTAATTGGAAGAGTTACTTAGAGGTCTCCTTTATTCCCCAGGAAACATCAAGCCCTCTGCCTTAGCATGCAAGTCTCTTCCTAGAGGACAAGGACTGTTGTGATGTTGCACAAGGAAAGGCTGCAGGTCTAAAGGTGGCTGGACTTCCAACCAATGCCACTGGACATTCTTGATATGTCAAAAATGAAGCAGGCCAGTGCAAACTCATCCCCCTCCACCCACCCCCAACAAATAAATGAAGACAAAAACTTCAAAAAGATACACTACTTAATAGAAAAACAAAAGAGTTTCATGCAAGAGCACAGCATTATTTATTTACGAATCTATTGCCAGTAGTACCCAATGGCCTACTACTCTCTTTAGTAGATCTATATGGGTAGATACAAACATTAATTCTTAGTATTTTAGAAAGTATAGTTTTTCAGAAAAAAAAAAAAAACATGTCTAGGGTTTTGTTTCCCCAGAAAAGGCAGATCACCTGAACAAGACTGAAGAAATCATTACCAAATGATTTTTTGTTTGTTTGTTTGTTTTTTTGAGACAGGGTCTTGCTCAGTCACCCAGGCTGCTGGAGTGCAGTGGTGCAATCGCAGCTCACTGCAACCTCTACCTTCCAGGCTCAAGTGATCCTCCCACTTCAGCCTCCCGAGTAACTGGGACCACAGACACGCACCACCACATGCAGCTAAGTTTTCTGGAATTTTTATAGAAATGGCGTCTCACTATGTTACCCAGGCCGGTCTCAAACTCCTGGGCTCAAGCTATACTTCCACCTCGGCCTCTCAAAGTGCTGGGGTTACAGGCATGAGCCACTAAACTCATCCTCAAATAATATTTATTTCTATCTTTACTCAGTCCATCAAGAAGATTTGGTACACATACAGTGAATAGTCACATAGATCCTCAAAAGATGACAGTGTTGGACTCTTATACCCCAGAAAAACAGATAAACTAGGGCTGAAAAGGAACATCCTCGGATTTATTTGGTCAAATAAATGTTTATTATCCACTTGCTATGTCCCAGGCACTACCCTGGGGAAACGACAGGAACAAGATTTTGTGACCAGGAGCTCAAGGATGACTTTGGCCTTCAGTAGAGTGATGATAGCTGAAACCAGGCAGCACTGGGATGGGTGAGAAGTTGGCTACAAACAACTATTTCAAGAAATGTGGCTGGAAAGGGAAAAAGAGAAGACTTTTAACAGGGGGATGTGAAATCAAGAGAGGATTCTACTTTTTTCTATTTTGCTTTATTGTTGTCTGTCTCTAAGCTGTATAAAGGCCAACAGAAAGAAGCCTTTAGTAAGACATGAACAACAGAGTGAAGTCCTCACAAAGGCAGGAGTAGACGGGATCCAGATCCCAAGTAGGGGACTGGTCTTAGCATAAATACAACCTCTTCTACTGTGACTGGGGGAAGAGAAACAGTTTTTGGCAGGAAGCCCCTGAGATTCTCCGCTTACATCTCTATTATTTATGATGCAGGTGGCAAGACCACATGCTAAGAGTGTGTGTAGATGATGTGAAAGGATGAGAGGTTTGAAAAGTGTGATTCTACAAAGATTGGAAGCAGGTGCTGGTGAGGAAAACTCTGGAAGACTCCTTGATGGCCCAGTTGAGCTGGTGACCATGGATTTATAGGAGCACAGATCTGGATATGGTGATTTTCTACAGCTGGCCCCAGCAACCCAGGTCAAGCATTACAGGAGGTAGAGAGTTGAGAGTGCCCAAGGCTGAGAACCTGCCGGGCAGATGCTACAGAAGAACAACCATATGACTCACAGCACTGGCATGACAGTGACTGAAGACCACGGAAGCTCCTGATAGGTGCAGTGGGGGTGAGAGAGACTGAGAAAGTTGAGAGACTATAAGCAAACAGTGCGAGGCCTGCACTTTGATTTCAGAAGTGGACCAGTTCCAAGACTGAGGCATTTCAGCGTTACTCCCCCAGCCCCCAGCACTACTTCTCTGGCAACAGTCAGACCCTCCTCCCACCAACTCTACTTTTTCCTTCCCTCCTTTCCAGTTACTGTTAGCTTCCCTTTGCTCCTCTCCACTCCTTGTGTATTCCCTAACCCCGTCTGCACCCTTCTTCATTTGAGCTATCTGGCATGACTTCTGATTCCCACTGAGATACACATCATATCACTCACATGGGGTTTTCATTAAAATTAAAGCCAAACATGCTTTTTATCTCGTTTTGTTTTTCACTAAAATTATAATCTAATGAAAGTTAAATCATATACCGTCCAAAATCACAAAACTTTAAAACGAGAAAAGGCCTTTAAAAATTCATCCATGCTTACAAATGAAACTAAGGGCCAGCCTTGCGAAAAGCGGCACTGTTAGCAAGCAGCAAAGCGAAAAAGCCCTTCAATGCCACACTTGTCACTGAGTGCTTAAGATGTGCTGGGCGCGAGTCTGGAGGCTCTCTGGATCCACCCTGTGCAGCTCACCTTCTAATAAACTGAAACCTGGTCTTCCCCAGTCTGCGGCCAGTGTTCTTTCCATTAGCGGCACCAAGATTTACTGTAATGGAAAATATTGCATAGAAGAACTGATAAACCCAAGAACAAAAATAAAGCAAACTGGGTGCTTTATTAATCTGAAATGCTACCAACAGTATTAAGGTAAAGGATGTTCAGGAAGCTTTTGAGCCGGCCTAATATAATTTTCCCGAAAAAAGGAAAAAAAAAAAAAAAAAAAAAAGAACTGCCTAACAAATCTGTCCCAAACTCTTCTGCCTGTCAGTCAAGTCACTCCACCCATAATCCAAAATGCACTCACTTACCAGCCTCTGGGCCTTTGCTCCTGGCGTGCAGCCCACGTGTTCGCACTCCTTCCTTCATCATGTTCTTATCCTCAAAGCCCCAAAGGATCCTTCTCACTTCTGAGATTCTGCTGGACTTACACTCAATACTACAGAGTTAGTTCTAAGCTGTTCTTTAATTGAGAGGGCAAAAATGCTCCTTATGAATCCAGGCTAATATTATTTAATTTTCAATATATGTGTCAGGCATATAGTAAGACTGGGAGACACAAAAATAATTAAAACTAATCCCTATCCAGCATGAGCTTAGTCTTTTACTGGTGTATGTAAACACCATTAATAATATTGCCCCTAACAAAACACAGGGATAAGACAAGTGCTAAGCGGTTACAGGATTCACTGAGTAGGAAAATTTCAAGGCAGGAAGGATTTCAGAGATAACCTAATTGTATATATTCTCGGAACACGCAAAAAAGGAAACATAGTCCAGAGTATCTAAGCAACTCAGCCAGTACTATGAAGCAAATCAGAGCCAGACCAAGGACCTGTGTATAGATGCTTTGATGCCTAAGCCAAGATACCTTTTGACTCTGTGATTTTCAAATTGAGATTTTGTGAAGAGCAGTACTGTCAGCAAGCAGCAAAGGGAAAACTTCAGCAAGTTAATAATCACCTTTTAGAAAAGTAATACAGTTCACCCTTAAGCAACACGGGTTTGAATGAGGCAGGTCCACTTATACACGGATTTTTTAACAAAAGTTGCCAGGCACAGGCCAGGCACAGTGGCTCAAGTCTATAATCCCAGCACATTGGGAGACTGAGGCAGGTGGATCACCTGAGGTCAGAAGTTCAAGACCAGCCTGGCAAACATAATGAAACCCCATTTCTAAAACTACAAAAATTAGCTGGGTGTGGTGGCGTGTGCCTGTAATCCCAGCTACTCAGGAGGCTGACACAGGAGAATCGCTTGAGCCTGGGAGGTGGAGGTTGCAAGTGAGCTGTGACTGAGCCACTGCACTCCAGCCTGGGCGACAGAGCAAGACTCCATATATTTTTAAAAAATAATAATAAAAAGTTGCCAGGCACAGTGGGTCACAACTATAATCCCAGCACTCTGGGAGGCAGAGTTCAGAAGTTCAAGACCAGCCTGGTCAACATAGTGAGACCTCTTCTCCACAAATAATTCTAAAAATTAGCCAAACAAGGTGGCACGCACCTGAGGTCCCAGCTACTTGGGAGGCTGAGGTGGGAGGATTTCTGGGGCCCTGACAGTCAAGGCTGCAGTGTATTGTGATTGTGCCACTGCACTCTAGCCTGGGTGACAGAGCGAGACCCCGTTTCAATCAATTAATCAATCAATAAACAAACTGAGATCCAAGGATGCCGATGGGTGTGTCACCTACTGCTTTAAGATTCATAATTTCCCTACAATTACTTTTAAGTTTGTGTGTTCATGTCAATAATCATTTCAAACTAACAGAAACATACTCTAAAGCATTTGATTAGAAGTCAACACTACCACCATGTGATTTCAGTAGGCAGTCCAGAGGGTCCATGAACATACTCCCCAGCATCTGAGAACAATCAACATCCTAGTACACTGCTTAGCAGAGTGATCAATGAATGTTATTTCCCAGTTTCAAAATCCTCTCAACAACAACCAAAAATTCATCCTTTCAATGAATATTTAAGCACCTACTATGTGGCAGATACTGGAGTAGGAGCCCTGGCTAGATTAAGACGGGTAACCTAGAGAATGAGTGGAAAAGTAACTGAGAGAATACTCCTGCAACTAGCATTTCCTGTATGGCCTAATCTAACTGCTGCTTGACACCAGAAATTATTAAAAGTTCTTTGCTAGAAGACTATCCATGCAAAACTTTTTGAGTATCAACTTCATTTCCCATATGATTCTTACATAATGGGCTCCCAAGAACTTAACTTAGCAAATTAATAATCATCTTTTAGAAAAGTAATACAGTTGACCTTTCAGCAACATGGGTTGGAATGAGGCAGATCCACTTATATATGGACTTATTTCAATAAAAGTTGCACTGAGTGTGCCTGCCTCTCCCACTTCCCCTTCCACCTCCTCCATCTCTTCCATCTGGGCCACGCCTGAGACAATCCCATCTTCCTCCTCCTCCACAATCTACTCATGAAGACTATGGGGATGAAAACCTTCATGATGCTCCACTTCCACTCAAGAGTAAATACTTTTTCGCTTCCTTGTGATTTTCTTAACATTTTCCTCTCTCTAGCTTTATTATAATACAGTATATAATACATATAACATACAAAATACATGTTAGTCAACTGTTTATGTATCAGTAAGGCTTCTGGTCGACAGGAGGCTATTAGGAGTTAAGTCCTGAGGGAATAAAAGTTACATGGGAATTTTTGACTGCGTGGGCACCCTAACCCCAGTGTTGTTCAAGGGTCAACTGTAGTTCACAATGGCATTCAGTGCAGGAAATAAAAAACTTGACAAGAAAAAAAGACTAGTTTCTAAAACTTCCAAGAGTTGCTCCAAGTCACACTGGGGGAATCTCTGCTTCTCTGCTTAAATTTATTAACTTTCTACTTAAGCAAACAAGAGGTAAGTACTAAGCACACATCACTCTCTAGTAATACTCTGCGAATCACCAACTTTTAAAAGCACAAAAATCATCCTTGGGAAGATTTTGGCTTTCAGTTGATTTGTCATTAAAGGAGTCAGTTACACAAATCATGGGCCAGTAGGTACTAACATTCATAAACAAAACATTATTATGCATTAGGAGACAGATCCACGTAAGCTCAGAACTAACCTTTCAGTACTGCATAGTGCACACAAATGATTTAACTAAAGTGTGGCTAACTTAGAAAAATACTTAAGTGTCCCTTGTAAGTTTACTCACAAATTCACAAAGGCATCAAACTTAAAATTTCCCAGACTTATTAGTATGTTGACCTTTGGCAGATTAAAAATAACTTACTTCCATTCAAAGACAAGTTGTTTCAAGAACTGTTTCTTGGAACTAAGTGTTTATTTAAAAACCTTGGGATACAGGGTTATGCATCACCAGGCTTCCAGACTGCTGGTGTGCGGACTTGGAGCCGTTGCGCAAGGCCTCAATGGCAGCTACAACAGGAACTAAGGCTCTTTGCTCAAGCACTCTGAGCCGCAGCCCCCCAATCTGTAAAATGGGGTCACAGGGCAGCATCTACCCGCGCGCGAGGATCAAGTCCGTGCACGCAAACGCTGACAACAGCAGCAGGCGCCTTTTAAGCGCTAAGGACAGCCAGAGCGGGATGCATTCCTAGGCAGACAGGTAAAACCTGCCTCGTGTTTACTTTTCAAGAGAAATTCTCAAATCTCACTGAGTGGCAACTACGCACGGGCGCGTGTGGGGGACAGTTCCGGCAGACGGGGCGCGGGGGCTGCCCTCCGCAGCCCCCACGCCCCGCACCGGCGCAGGTGGGGACCGCAGGGCTGGGAACCGCGGGGATGGGCACAGAGCCCCGCTAGCGCCTGACGGCGGGGATGGGGGCGGCTGGGATGGGAACTGCGCAGGGTCGCAGGGCCCCGCAGGTGACCGACGGCGCGGGTGGGCGCGGCTGTCCCTTCACAACCGAGGCCTGGACGGACGCCGCCATCGGCCACCACCGTGCGGCTGACGTCCATGCCCCGCTGGCCTTCGGCCAGGCCCTCCATCCTCCCACACATACCTCCAGCCGGCCTGCAGCCCCCCACGGCCAGCAAAGACAGGGCCTGGTGGGTCTCGCCGAAGGCTCCGCGGCCGCCGGCTGCCGGCACCTCACTTCCGCCCGCCGTGAGCGCCGAGCGCGTAGATCCGCTGGGCAGTCGAGCGCCGAGTCCTCGATGGGCGGAGCCTCCCGGGGAGGGTAGAGGAGGGAGGGGATCCGCGGGGGTGCGGGGGGTCAGCAGGGGCCGTGGGCGGTGGACGCTGGACTGCCTTGGGTTCCGAGGGACCCAGCCGCCTGAATGGACACGAGTAGGAGGTTTTTGCTGGGCGTCTTTACAGTGGCGGGATGTGGGGAGCGGTGAGGAAGGGAGAGAAGGATACAAGCTCAGGGGGCGGGCCGGGTGCACCATGCATCCACAAGCCCTCGGTGACCTCAAAGAGGCTGCAAGATGATAGTGCCTTTATGGGGCCACAGTTCACAACGATGGGCCCTGCACCGGGTCAGGGTACCGCTCCGGAACAGGGGGATGCATGGAATCAGAGGGCTGCACCAGGTCAGGGGGCCGCCCCGAGACCGGAAGAAGAATCGGGTCAGGAGGATGCGCTTGAGTGTGCATCCCCAGGGGGCCACACTGGGTAAGGAGGATGCACCAGCTCAGAGGGCAGCACTGGGTCAGAAGGATGCACTAGAGTCAGGGGACTCTACCAGGTCAGGGGCCGCATCAGGTCAGGAGGAGGCACTGGGGTCAGGGCGGGGGCAACACTGAGTCAGGAGCAACCCTGGGTCAGGAGGATGCATGTGGTCAGGGGGCTGCAGGGGTTTAGGGGCTGCACTGGGTCAGGACGCCGCACTGAGTCAGAGGATGCGCAGAGTCGGGGAGACGCTGGGGATCGGCGATGCACGGAGTCGGGGAGATGCTCGGGGTCAGGGGATGCTTCGGTCAGGGAGGGGATGCTCGGGGTTGGGGAAATGCACCGGGTCGGGTGGGATGCTCAGGGTCGAGGGGATGCTCGGGGTCACGAAAAGGGTGCTCGGGGTCTGAGGAATGCACTGGTTGTGGGGAATACTCAGGGTCTGGGGGCTATGGTCAAGGAAGAAGGACAATCAGGAAAGTGGGGGTAGCGGATTCTGGAAGCTAAATAGTTTCAGGAAGGAGGAATTGATTGACAATGTTTAGAAGTACTATGAGGCCAAGACTCCAAAGACAATTGAGTTTGGCATATGCCAGTCATTGACATCCTTAACAAAAGCAGTTTCAAAGGAGTGTGGGGAACCTACATCTCATCAGAGTGGACTGTGAAAAGAATATTAAGTAAAGTGGAAAAAAGTGAGTTTAGACAACCTGGGTTGGCAGATTTAGCAAAATAATACAAATAACCAGTAAAGTTGAATTTCAGATAAACAACAAGTAATTTTTAGTGTAGGTGTATTGCTATACTAATGTAGCATGGGATAGACATCTACCAAAACATTGTTTTAGTATTTGTTAGTGTAAGTATGGCCCAAATACTGCATGGGACATACATATACTAAATTATTATTTATCTGAAATTCAAATTTAACTAGATGTTCTGTATTTTTTTTTTTTTTTAGATGGAGTCTCACTCTGATGCCAGGCTAGAGTACAGTGGTGTGATCTCAGCTCACTGCAACCTCTGCCTCCAAGGTTCAGGTGATTCTCCTGCCTCAGCCTCCCAAGTAGCTGGGACTACAGGCAAGTGCCACGCCTGGCTAATTTTTTGTATTTTTAATAGAGATGGGGTTTCACCATGTTAGCCAGGATGGTCTCGTTCTCCTGACCTCGTGATCTGCCCGTCTAGGCCGCCCAAAGTGCTGGGATTACAGGCGTGAGCCACCGCGCCCGGCCCTGTTCTGTATTTTTATCTGGCTACTTTGACAACCACTTTGAGGAGTTTTGTGATAAAGGGAGCAGAGATACGAGGTAGTTGCTAGAGGAGCATGGCATCAGGGAAAAAGTCTGTTTTAAGATGGGAGCTATTAACCTGACGGGTAAAGAGGGAACTGCTGATGCAGGAGAGAGAGGGAGCAGCTGCAGAGCAAAGTCTTTGAAAAAGGTAAGAGAGGGTAGGACCTATTGCACAAAGGGCAGAAGTTGTTCTTAGAAAGGAGTCAGCAGAGTTGAGCTGTGTAGTAGGAGAGCAAGCAGAATGTGAAGCTACAGGTATGGTGAATTGGTAGACATGGTGAGTGGAAAGTCAGAAAATACTGTTCTAATTGCTTCTATTTTATTAGCAAAGAAACTAACAAGATCATCTATGAGCAGGGAGTAGGAGCAAAGGAGAATTAAGAAGGGATGAGATTGTTATTCAGACATTGTAAGGCAAATTACTAAGGATATATATTGAGATTGCCAGGGAGAGCAGACTGCCCACTTGGGATGTGCGGTCTTAAGTCTCAAATAGAAGCAGTCAGCCTGTTTGTGTGTGTGTTGGCTGCTCTGGTGCAGGCAGGGAGTTAGTAAAAAATTAGTTGTAGCTGAGACTGGAGTTTGGCACAGAAGAAGGAGCAGGGAATAGAGGAGTTCAGGGTCTGTGCAGATAAATGACATTAGACAGGACCATGGAGTTTAACCTGGTATGACAGGGTATTTAGATGCATTTTTCTGGTTATCCTGGAATTGGTCACTTGCACTAGGAAAGATCGCAGATAACGAAGGTGACCACATGTTCCATTTTGCCTGGGATGACTCTGATTTGTGTCTGTTGTGATGGCTTAATTATTGAGTGCCCCTTTTACTGTCGAAAGTGTTCCTTTTAGACCCTATATGGTCACCCTAAAGTCTCCCCACACTATAAAGGAACCCCCCAAGCAATTGGGTAAAACACCTCTTGGAGCTTATGAGGAATTCACTCAGCTGTTCTAATCTTGGTTAGTACTTGCTGGCCCAAGGCACCCATGCGCCTGTGCTTGCTGCTGTCAGAGTGGAGCTGAGCATCAGTGCAGAGTTTTGGCAGAGTTGGGCTGCCCTCAGGACGATATGTGACCAAGAGTGTGTGCCAGCTTTTGGTGCAGAAATTCCCAAAAGTAGGGGACCTACTGGAGAAACCAGTAACAGCTGGATGGAGAGGAGGGTGGCTGAGAAGCAGCTGCACAGCCCTCCTGTGGATATCACAGCCTCTCAGCCCAAGAACTCACACGTGCCCCTCACACACATGCCCTTAGTCTTTGGCCCATCTGTGTATCTTATATGAATGCCTGCCCGGCAGGAAGCATCCACAGCAGGGCACGGAGCAAATGGGATGATTCAGCCAGGGCAGGTTAGGCTGTCTCTGCACAATGTCCATTCACAGGGTTGGAGGCTACAGGGATCCACCGAACAAGGCAGATCTAGATAGTGCCTCTGCCCTTTTCTTCAGTCACATGGGCCAATGGGCAGCCCATGGTATGGTGGCTGCCATCCCTCAAGAAGACCAAGCAGCTAGTTGGTGGCAAGTTGATTTCCATAGGCCCAGATGCATCTTCTGGGTTTGGGGTTGCCTTCTTTGCCTGCAGAGCCTTGGCAGGCATGACTACCCAGTTGCTTACAGAATGTCTTGCTTTATCATCACAGGATTCCTCATAATATCACCTTGGACCAAGGACCCTTGTAAGAGCAAAAGAGACAGACGAAGGGGATGGGGCCACAAGCTCCACTGGTTCCACCCTAGATCGCAGACCTCGAACTGCCACCATGATAGGACATCAGCATGGCCCCACAAAGGCACAGCAAAGCCTCCAGCAGTGATGGAAGCTGTGCTGTGGGATGCAGTATATATTCAGAACCTAATAGCAGTGTATGGTGCTGCATCCCCAGTAGCTAGAGGCCTGGGTCCTGGGGTGTGCAGAAGATGCTCTCCCAGGTGACACAAGGTTCACTAAATCTAAAAGCCTCTCCTTATTTGGGCTTCTCATGCAGGCAACAAAATTTGGTCCTGGTTATGAGTAAGAAACTGGAGGGAGGATAATTTCTGGAAGGCAGGGGACTCACTGGCATCTTTTCCTTGCTTGGAGATACCAGTAAACGAGCAATGTAGCAACCCTGGCCTGATGAGGAATGGTAACCAAAGGCTCAGAGCTCAGAGGGAAGAAGGTCTGGGTCACTTCATCGAGGAAGCAACCTGGGCCACAGAAGTGCTAGCTGCAGCTGTGGGGAACTGAGCCAAGTGATTAAAGAAGATGATGAAAATCACTATGGCCTTAGAACTAACTGCAGCAGTGGGCATTATAGCCCGACCTACTGACCCTCTTGAGGTGGGGTTTTTCCCGGAGTAAAATATGACTGGACACCATCATGAGGAATCAGGGCCAGGACACAGATCTGTAGCAATGGATCTGCCATGCAAGGCAGGACAGTAGCAGAGGCCATCAGTGCCCACCCGGATTCCTCCAGCTAAAGGCTGCTTCTGGGAACACCTACATCTCTTTTTGTGCTTGACAGATTTCTTTCCGGAGCAGGGCAAGCTGGAAGCCCTAGAGAGTTAATTCAGAAGCAGGCCTCAGCCAATGGCAGGCAAGGAGTTAGTGTGTAAATGCCCTGGCGTAGCTCCTCCTGGCTGGGGTTGGCAGGGCATGCTCCATTACATCGCAGAGTCCCAGGGAGGCTGCTTCAGCCTCCCTTGGGGAAGTGCCCCATAGCACACCTTTACTGGCCTCCCTACTCCCCTCCTGCTCTTTCCTGCTGTCACCTCCCAAGTGAAATGCTAGCCCTGGGTCAGCTTCTGGGGGAATCCAATCAAGGTTGTTATTATCACAGACTAAAAACAACCTACACTTACTACAATTCAAATATATATTTGTTATTAGAGACAGGGTCTCACTCTGTCACCCAGGCTGGGGTGCAGTTATGAGATCCTATCTCACTGTAACCTTGAACTCCTGGGCTTAAGGATCCTCCTCCTCAGCCTTCAGAGTAACTAGGCTACAGATGTGTGCCACCATGCCTGGCTAATGTTTGTTGCTGTTTTTTGTAGAAATGGAGTCTCGCTATGCTGCCCAGGCTAGTCTTGAACTCCTGTGTTTAAGCAGTCCTCCCATAGCATGGGCCACCACACCCAGACTCAAGTATCAATGTGCTGAATTGCACACTTATTAGGGAAATATGTCCTGGAACAGAAAAAGTGATGTGGA
The DNA here is from genome assembly GCA_963573385.1 of Cacajao melanocephalus. Lineage (NCBI taxonomy): Eukaryota > Metazoa > Chordata > Mammalia > Primates > Pitheciidae > Cacajao > Cacajao melanocephalus. Next base: position 159,969 of record CAUYLG010022653.1, read on the forward strand.
ACCTAGCATGACTTCATTTTTCTCTTCTTATCAGAGGATGTGTGGAAGTACAGCCCCAGTATGCAATCACTTGACTGTCCCCAGCATCATCAATTACAAAGAGCAAAGGAGGTAGCTAGAAAATGTGAATCCGAGGAGGCTTGGCAGCCACAGTTGAAAAAAAAATAAAGTGAGAAATCCCTGGCAGCGGCATACCCCCCTTCACGGTGAAAACTGAACCCTCTGGGTCTCAGTGACATGCCGTTTCCCAGGTTAGGTGATCCTGCCATTAAGCCAGGATGTATGGGACTTGAGAACTAACAGATTTTTCCTGGATTAAAAAAATAACAAATAACACTGTATTCCTGAAACAAAAACACTCAAAAGAGGAAAGAGACTCTTTTGTTAATATAAAAATACTGGTGTTGTTTTCTTTCTTTTTTCTTACATTTCTGGTCCTAATTCCAAAGCCAGCTAGCAAACATTAGTGCAGTGTATGCAGAAGTTGGCAGCAAAGAAAATCATTAAACCTAAAATTGCAGTGGTTGCTGTTGGAGCAATTGAATATCATTGCATAGCTTTGTGATTTAAATTCTGTCTCAGGTTTTGTTGACCTGGAGAGAAAGAATAACTTTGAAGTATGAAATCCCTTTGGAAACACTTTAGTCTTTAGAAGTGCTAAGAGAGATACAATTCCCTGTTTTTAGATTTTTGTGTGTGTGTTAAATCAACACCTTTTGTGTTCCGTACTGTATGACACATCAGTGTGTGGTAACCATAATTAGTATAGAACCTAACCTCAAAGCTACTATAATTTGCTATATCTTAGAAATCCTTTTTATCGAAGACAAATGACTATTTAGTCTTCTGTTATTCAAAGGCTCTCAACTCCATGCTGGCAGATTCCTGCTTTATTCATTGTTGTACATACTGCAGAGCTTCCTAGCACAGTTATTCAATATATCAGGCTGACCATTCAGTAACAGCACTCACCATGACCTGTAAATATAGTATTATCTGTTTGTTTTCTAAAAATGTTTCTCTCCTCACTAGAATATAAGATTAGGAAGAGGGATGCTGTAAAGCTCATCCATGCCTCACACATAATAGATGCTAAATAAATACGTGTTGCCTCAAAAACAAAAATAAAATAAGAATACAGTACATTATGATAGTAGCAGAGTTGGGGAAGATGCCTATTTCCAGTTGTCTAGTTCAAAATATGCTGAGTGGCCACTTAGACACAAACTTATCGGCAAAATATGACATGTACACATACTGACATTAAATAGATGATTGAGATGTTTCACCAAATACCACCCAGCATTGTCATGCTTTGCTGGAGTCTTTTGTGTTTTAGGATCATAGGACAATTTGAAATTCTGCAGGACTGCAAGAGTTTCAACTCCGTTTTGGCAATTCCTGGATTGGACCCTAACCTTCATCTCACTATGGTGTGCTCCTGGCAAATGCCTTTAAGTAAACTTAACCATCTTGTTTTTTTTGTTGTTGTTGGCTTCAGAGCCTTTTATATTCGGAGCTCTGTATATCAAAAGTCCTCAAAATAGTCAAATGTCTCCAATCAATTTTACAGCAAAACAGAGCTCTGTGGTTTTCTATTTACTTGCTATTTGCATATTTTAATAAGAACATTGTAAATAAAGCTGGTTCTACAGCAAGGATATGGTATTACAATAGTGTTACTCCAAGCACATGGCCCTGCTGCCACCCAGCACAATCATGCAGATGTGTTTTGCACCTGTGTTTATATCTGGGCCTCTCTGGCAGTGGGTTGTGTCTGTAGGTGGTCCAGAAGGAAAGGAGAAATTGAGAAGAGGCACTCGCTGCCAGAGAGATATGAGAGCCAGTGCCTGGAGAGAGGGAACAACTTAGTCAGAATGTGAAAATGTCTCTGCTTAGCAAGGACCAGGAGTCGCTCCTAAGCCCTGCCAGCCCTGCCCTGTGCTGCAGAGGGCAGGAATAACTTAATTATGTGCTTTTCTGTGAATAAGAATTTAGACCTCTTTATGTTCTAAATGAAGGATTTCTAACAGACCGCATGATAGCATTTTAACTTAAATGGCTAGCTGAGAGTGGGTGGGGTGGTTGATTTTTTGATTTGGGGTGGTTTGTTTGTTTTGTCTTGTCTTTTGGAATTCTCCATTTAAAGGCCTTCTTTATTCAGTAGGAACAAGGCCGATTTGCATTTTGTCAGTGATGTCAGCAGTCATAGAAAAGACGTGGAAAATAGCACCATCTTCCCAGTTTTATCCACTGATGTGATGGTGTACCATGTAGACTGAGTCTTACGGCAGCAGCTGCTGGCTTGCCACTCTGCACCTCTGCTGTCCAGGCATGTCACCCCATCTGGAGCAGAAGCTCCAGCCACAGCTGCACATCGGAGGAAGACGTGGTACTGGCCTCTGTCTGGCCTTTGCTGTAGGGTCTGAGCCTTGCTGACACTCATTTATGAGAGCTTCCCACCACCCAGGAGCATCAGGATTGACTTGCATATGAAATGAGGTATAAACCTTATTTCTTTTTACCTAACATTACACAAATTTTATCTGAGTTTTTCATTGCTCAGCTAATACCTTGGTTTCGCACAAACCCAATAAAAATTTTTTACTCCTTAAGAGACGGTTTCTTACCCTCTGTGTGTGGTAGCTTTCCCCTAAGATGTTACCTGAGCTGCGTTCTCCTTGCAGACACATACTGTAATTTCTGAAGGTGATGGCACACATCAGAGTGCAGGGTGTTGGCTCCAAGTGCCCACCAGTCGTGTCCTGGCCGCTCTCCAGTGGAGGTCCCGGATGTCTGTCCTATCCCCTGCAGGTAACTCCCTCCTGTGAGCTCATCTTTGTACTCTCTGTGGCACTAAAGGACAAGAAGTACATGCAAGATTAAAGATAATTTTCAGGACACACTTTAGCCAACAGTCTGAGCCTTTGTTTTTCCTGACAGCCCTTATAACAAAGATGAGAACATAGAACCTAGCCAGTTAGTTTGAGTATGAATTTATTTTTTCACACCTGGTGAAGAAAATAATAAAAATATTTGGCAGTGAGAAACTAAAAATGAAGAAACAAAAATATCCACAGCCCCTGAAAAAATGAAGAGTTGACTGTAGGACTGTTGGTTAAAAAAAAAATTACATTGAAAATTCCAAACCCTACATTCTGGATCCTGCCTGATACTGACCCTGATTGTTTGACTCTTGAGAGTTCCAGTTATCGCATCTGAAAAACAAGGTCGTTGGGTAGGAGAAACTTAGAAGTCCCTTTAAGCCCCAAATTCCCATTACTGCACTTTATTTTTTTTATTTTTTATTTGAGAGGAAGCCTCACTCTGTCGCCTAGGCTGGAGTGCAGTGATGCGATCTCAGCTCACTGCTACCTCTGCCTTCTGGGTTCAAGCAATTCTCCTGCCTCAGCCTCCAGAGTAGCTGGGACTGTAGGCACATACCACCATGCCTGGCTAATTTTTTGTATTTTTAGTGGAGATGGGTTTTCACCATGTTAGTCAAGATGGTCTCTATCTCCTGACCTTGTGATCTGCCCACCTCGGCCTCCCAAAGTGATAGGATTACAGGTGTGAGCCACCGCACCCAGCTGCACTTTTCAATAAACAACAATTCTGCAGCAAGTCTTGGCTGAACTCTTCTTGGCAAGTCTTGGCCCTCTCTTCTGGCGACTTTATCTGGCCATCTGCGTAGAACAGGACATATGGGTGGTGTTAGTGGAGTTTTTCCAAATAACTCCGTGTGCCAGCAGCAGTAGTAGATCACACTAATTGTTCTGCTATTCAATTAAAGGGATTTTTTTTTTCCTTCCAGATGCTTCATTCTTTAAATGAGTTAGCTATAGAGCAATCCATTTTAAATTGGGAATTTGGTTCCTTTGACTGACTTTAAAGCAGATTGCTGGTACTTTTCTGTCTCTATAACTTTTTGCTCGTCTGTCCTTTCCACTTCCACACCTCCCCAAAAGCTCCTGCCCTGTGAACTAATAACTTTGCTTTATTGTGCCTGGGTAGGTTACGGACATGGAAAGCCAAACCACAATAGGTTAGATGTGAAGTATGGTGATAAAGAGGAAAACAATATCATGTTAAATACGTGGGTTGCATTTTCAAGTTTGCATTGTTATTGAATTCCTATTTTTCCATAAAGTAATTCTCCCTGAGCTTGGCCACATTTTTTCTGACCCCAGATACATGGGTCTGTATTGATTTGAAATATTGTTATGGTTTATGTGTGTATTTGACAGAATGCATATTCATTCCACTAACATTCATTAGAACTCAAATGAATGCACAGATATGAACGGTAGATTTAAACACACGTGTCTGCTTTCCTTCTGATAAACAATAGCTTTTCAGGACTCTGTAGACTAGTGAGGATTCCCAACAAAGTTTTATTTGAGAACAAATGGAGAATCTCTCTTCAATTACATAATTAGAATTAAATCCTATGAAGGCATATACCCTCAATGGATGGTAAACCATTTTGCAGACTTCATTTTGTGAAAGAAAATGCTAGTGCTTGCTGTTTGTTCCTGCACATCCTTTTGTTTTGGATATGTTCAAATATAATTGTTTCTGCTGTTAAGTGGCCTCCTGCTTGCGAGCATGTATTTGTTAAAACACATTGAGAAGGAAGTTTTCATTTTTTAGGAAAATCAGTTTGAACTAGAATTTATAGACCATGTTTTCCTTGGCGACAATGCTGGATTGCTTCACAGCACTGGTCCTCTTCCGCTGCCTGAGCGGAACGATGACTAGGCGGCACTGTGTGGCAAGGTACGATGCTGATTAGTATCCAGAAAAACAGTCCTGAATGCCATGTAGCTTTCTAAGCTCTTGCTTTACATAAATAGGCTAGGTAACTACTGACTCTAAGTTTTGGCAGCGATTTTGCTAGTAAACATATTTTTAGGCCAGAAATTCTACAATGTAAAGTAGGATATTGCCCCTTTCCCCAGACAAAAAAAGAATGAAATGCATGGCTGTATCAGCCCTTGCCCCTCAAATGGGTTTTGGCATGCTTTAAGAGAAATAAAATATAAATTAATTCTCAAAGAATTTAGGATGCTCTTCCGGAAAGAGACAAGTCAGCTTTCTACATCAAACAGAGAGGGGCGTCTTTCACATATTTAGTCCATCTTCTATATTTACAGAATTTTCACATTGCTTTGTTTTCTTGGTTCACAACAATTCAATAATTCTTTTCTTTAAAGCTGTCTAAGAAATCTGTTTTCGCTGATCCTAGGGGTAGTGTTCTAGAGAGCACTTACAATGAAGGTTTATTTTCGCACAGATTGTCTAGCCCCTAATTCAGAGAGGTCTTCTGTGTATGTACATTGGAGTAATTTAAGCTCAACTATTTTCAAGTCAACAAATATTGACATTTGCCTGTTACACTCCAGGCATTGTTCTTTTTTCTACACCTTCTTTCTTGCTTTCTATAAATTAGGCTAATCCACTATTAAAGCAGAGATACGATAATAAAAATTATTATTGCAATATTAATTTTTCAAAAGCAAAACAAGAAAAACACATTTTGAATGATGGGAGGTGTAGACAATAAGTAGAAACTCTGGGTGTGTCCTCTTTTTATTTTTTGTTCCCAGGTTGCCTGCTCAACGTTCACAACTGGGATTGATACAAGTCAGTTAGCTAAGAAAATCTGTTGGACAAAATAGCTGCTAAAACTCTGAAGAATCTGTCTTTCCTGCGCATTTTTCAAGCATAGTCTATCATATTTAAATCAGCAGATTTCTAGTGGAACTGATTAAAGGGCTGTTGTATTGGTCAGGCTTATGTGTAAACACAGCTATGTAAGCAGTATTTGAGGGCAGAAATTGTTGCAGGCACAATCTAGTGTCACAACTAATCTTTTTACAGTGCAAGGATGAATAAACTCACAACTTTAAAATGTTGTGTCCCATAGTCTATTAATTTTTCCATCTTTTAATGTAAACTTATTTATACTGGAAAAATATATATTACAAATCACATTATATGTGTACATTCACATGTACATTATTGAGACCTCTATTGGAAATATGTAGAAATACTATGTAGGCATTTTTAAGCTTCATGTGATAAGCATACAGTTAAATACACATCATGATGACTATTTTTGTAAAATGACAATAGTAAATTATTCAAATGTGTTTGAAATCTGTATGTATATCCTGATTAGGAATCTAATAACTACATATTAAAGTTTTAAATTATTAGAATGTTATTTTTCACAACATTTAATGAACCTAAAGAATTTAGAATATTGACCTTATAAAACATAATTATAGAATGCAGGTAGTTTTTCCATAGAATCAAGGCTTTCTGCTTTATTCAATGAAATTTCATGTTTTCTTAGCTTACAAACTAATAGCAACATCAATTTAACTTTTATAAACCTAAGCAGCCTTACATTTTAAAGTAGAAATTAGACTATTTTCCACTGTAGAACCAATTTTGTGATGTAAAAACATCATTTAGAGAAGTACTTCCACAAAGTCTTAGCAATCTACTTATTTAAATATGAAATAACTAAATATAAAAACATCTAGTATTTTTGATCTTATGCTGACATCCTTTTGAACTTATGCTGGCATCCTTTTTGCATATCTGTAATATATTATTAATAAATTGCTAAAATATAATTTCAAATAGTTTCCAACTGCTGAGGAGCACTTACAGATGAAAGCCTTCTTTCATGTATAAAAATTATGGGAGTCCCAGATGTGAAAACTGCCATCTATTTTTGGTTATGGACACATCCCAAGTTCTCCTCAGGCCATGGTAAACATAATGCACAGAGATCCTAATGGCCAGTCGAGGAATGCCTGCTTTCAGGGGCACTGAGTAGACGGTGGCCACCAGAACATTCTACAGGGTTGAAGTGAGCACTTCAGTGTGCAGATGAGGGTGGTGATAGACATCAATTAGGAAATTGATGTCAATTAAAAAATTCCTTTTGCATGAAAAATTCATCTTCAATTTATAGGATTGATTATTATTCCTGTGCCTTTTTATTTCCTGAAAGTCACACTTCAATGTTAAGAAGAAAGTTTACAAAACCAAAAATGGCTGACAGGAGGCAAGTAAGAACTATTAGTTAACTAATCAAAAAAAAAAATGAGTAGCAGTGAATAGAGAAGAAAATTGGCAATAAACTGATTTTAAGTTTCTCTGTCCCTTCCTCCCTTTTTCTTTCTAGCCTGCCTATTATTTTATTTTTTAACAAAACAAATTTTCCTGGGAAAACTAGAAGGTTTTTCTTCTGAAATAGTAACAAATAACTTCTGTGACTATGTCATTTTAGCTTTCAACTCTTGGTGACACTAAAGGCAGTGGCAGATTAAGGCAGGTCTCCTGCAACTGCCAGTCACTTTTCCCTGCTTGAGGAGCCTCCCACCTTGTCTATGGGCAAGCTTCACCTGGCAAGTAGCCAAGAGAGGGCTGTGGGTCATTATCCACCAGTCCTCCACACACATCCACACGTGTACACATGCAAGCACACATGTACATATGCACACCCACCCCTACGGTCACACATCTACACTCACATGTATGGATACACACATGCATCTATGCAAGCACACGTGCACATGCCCACCACCCCTTACATGCACACACCTACACTCACAGGTACACACAGATGCAGACATGCACATCCACACATCCATGCATACATCCACACATCCATGCATATGCGTACACAAGTACACACTCCTACAACCACACACTCACATGCACATATGCATAAATGCATACACACACCCACATACATCCACACATCCACATCCATGTCCACACCCACACACACTATTAAGATTGAAAAAGTGAATTTGGAGGTAGCAGCTACTAATAAGCGTTGCAGTGACCTAACTCGGGACAGATACCACTGGAAATCATGATGGTGGGTGTCAGGAACTTAGGGGAAGCAGCTGTTGGGGGGGTCCAGGCCTTTAGGATGTTTAGATTGCATTGTGTCTTAGCCTTGTTTTAACCTACCTTGCATCATTCTGTCTCATCAATCATAATTTAAATATTTGTTTTCTCTACATCTCTTTGATCTTTTCTGTAAATTGAGGTCTTCGACAGAATTTTATGTAAAAAGAATGCTGACAGCGGCATTCAAATTTTAAAAAATTTTCTGATTAACACATTCCTCTTTTGTGGCTGAACCACTCATAGAAGGATTGTTCACTAGTCCTTTGCTTTCAACAACTCTTAAGATCATTTGTGGATTGTGTAACTGGAGAATTGTGTTTGGGCGGGTTTGGGCTTCCTGGCCACAAGGCATCTTCTCTCCCATCTTGCAGTAAGTTGACCGTCTCTGCGCTGGCCGATCCGCAGGCCTGGTGGTCTGAGAGGTACCTTGCTCTCTTAGTTATAGTACTTCTTTTGGCATCTGTTATGAGAAAGTGTTCAGAAGGACCCATGTTTTTTCCCAAGAAAGAGAAATCAGGAACCTGGTGTATTTTGCCTGGTGCTTTAGATAAACTAATCCAAATCAGGTGAGTTGTCTGTTGTTTACAGTTGAATGTCAGACAGCGAAAGCTGATACATAGATCCAATAATTCTGTTATCCCACAGTGTACATAGACTCCAACTTTCTGTCTAAGTCGTTAAGTTTAGAGGGAAAGCAAAGAGGAGAAGCTGGTTCATACTTACGAATTCCTGTTTTGTTTTGGGTTTTTTGCACCATTCAATAACCTTGTCCCTCCTGGGTGTGCTCTGCAGGTGGTGGCCCATCCTCTGCCATGTAAATCCTCCAGCATAGACTTCACATTTTTGTAAGGGATAGTTTTGAAATTTTAGGAATTAATTGCTTTTGGACAATGCCTAGATTCAGCTGTGAATTGAGTCTGTGCACAAATTGTAAAACATGCTCTGGACTCACTCGTCTCTGTTGAAAGGAAATGGCAGCTCCTTGCCATACCAGGAAAGGGTAAGTCACAAGAAATGATTTTGCTCGGGTTTATTCTGTGACGTACATTTCTTTGAAAAACATTTTAGTTTTGCTATTTGACACCCCAGAAGGGAAACCATCAGTCATGCTAAAATTTATTGTTAACCCTAGCAAAGTGGAAATGATAGTGGAAAATATTAGAGAGGTATAATTTTTATTTTTTGAGACTTTGTGCAAATAGTAAAACACGCCTCTTCCCATATCTGTTCAGACTTATCTACAAAAGCCTAAGCAGCCAAATGGACTATAACCCAGGTGTCATTTATTTTCTTAAGATATAATTTAATATAACAAGACAGGAGCAGCCAAAGGTTCACTACCAGGAAAAAAAAAATGACAGGGCCATGAATAGTGTGATTGGCATTTAACTTTTTAATTTAGAAAGGCTAAATGAAAAGAAAAAATGCTAAATAAAATATATTTTAATCTGCCAAGTGAATGAATGCTTTCTAGCTTGTTTTCTAAACTGCTCAGGAGAGTGGAAGAACTGCAAGCATCCTCCTCTGTACTGGATTAAATGTTCTGCAGGACCATCCAAGGTTAAGTCTCTTCTTTATTTAAACTGCAACACATTTCCTATCATTCATACTTGGTTCTATCACTGTGTGTATATTTTTAATATAACAAACTTATTTTCCTTTATCTTTTTCTTACTTAGTTTAATATACTTTTTAAACAAGTGAGCCTCAGAGAATTATTATGATTCCCAATTACATATGTAAAAATACTTTCAGTCTATGAAGATATATAAAAATATAAATTGTTACCATTATTATATGCACAGCATATCTTATAATTCTGATTTCACGTGCATGATCAGCATCATGTTAAAAACCCTAATTATGTTATTTAGCTCACACGGGTATATTCAAAATAAGTACTTCATCTTGGCAATATTTGCATAGTCCGAGCAGATTTTTTCCCCTCTGACACCTTTAAGGCAAAATATGTATGAAAAAAATCTATTTATGTATTACAGTGAGGCATTAATACGTTTTCTTACCCAAGAAGTCAGATACCTTTACATGCTTTTTTAAATGTAAGGATAAAATTTGATTATTTGACAATTTAGTGATTTCACCAATTTATAAAAAGTAACTAAAAATAGCAAATTTATACCATTAATTTTTTGATGAATATGTACAGATGAAGTTTCTTTTCTTTCTCAAATCAGTTGCCCAGATGATAGATCCAATGTTTTTCCAGCTATTTACTTTCAGCTCATGGACATGGCCACCTTTTGCTCCACAGAAAGGTCTTATTTTCCATTTCGAGGTAAATTGATGCACAATTAGCATGCTCATCAATTACACCAGTGGCAGAAATGCATATAAACCAAGAGAAAGTAGCTCTCAAGATTAAGAAAATGACCTAGCTTCAGTCTCATTTTAAAGACAGAAAAATGGAAATGTATTTGCCTTTCAATGGACACATTTTCAGGGAATCGAAGTAATCATCTTTGATAACTAAGTCTACTAAACATGTTTACATATTTTCAACCATTCTAAATCTTTTAAAAAATATATTTCATGCAAAATGCATCAGATGTTAACAGTTTATTCTCTCTGTATTCGTTTAGAAATCAAAGGTGCATACATCCAAGATGAAATCAAAAGTCAGTTTTAAGGTGTAAATTATCTAAGCCAGGTATATAAATTTAATGTTTGCCAAAATTGTGTTTTTACACAAATCCTTTTGAAACAGAGCCTTCTGTGAATGTTAGTCAATGCAAAATTTATAGCGGTGGTAGATTATTAGCACGACATAGTATAGCATCTTGAGAAAATATTTCACTGTCAACTTTCATATTTCTAACAAAAAATGCTGGTGCAACACAGGCATTTTGAAATTTGTATGAAACCCCAGTGCTACGGTGATGAAGCAAGCTCCTTTTTAATTTTTGTTTTTTAAATATTATTCTGACCAAAAATTAGAACCAGACCATTTTATGATGATTTTAGACACTCGGTGTCAATTGTTCAATTGTACCAAATGACTTTTCATATTACCTCTTGTTTATCTTCTGCTTTTCATAGCAACTAAGCACATCAGTGTGTTTCCCCTTTTCCCTGAAGAAGTAAACTCGTCTTTTTAGTTTCATGAAAAAAGCAGGCATCTCTGGTGGCTTATATTTAGTTACAATTTATAAAGGCAGGACTGCAAGTCGAACCCGGGACACTTTTTTTCTGTTGCGTGTTTGCGCGCTGACGGGGACTGGCTTTTCTTCTTATTGTTGTAGTTTGAAATTGAAACGCTGCACTGCTGAGAAAATACCATGAAAATATAACCCACTGCATTCCAGGAAAATAAATAAGCAAGGCCACCCAAATTTTCAATTAGTGCTCCTGCAGAATGCAGGAAATGGCAAGAGATCCGTCCAAGGCACCCTAGGCCGGGTCGTGGGTAGGGAGCAGGGACGAAGGCTGGGAGGGGACACAGGCACAGTGTGAAGATGGCCCGTCTCCAAGGAAAACTGCATGCTAATAGTCTGAGCTGGCTTCCTGGATCAGCCTGGCCGGGCTGTATGTTCCGACTGAGGGTACGGCTGTGCTTCAGGGCAGGATGCTGCGTGGCGAAGTGACACTTGAGAGTTCCAGTGGCATTTCCCATCTTATACGATAAGCTTGATCAGAGTTCCCCGTAACCCCCTCTCCCCATGGGAAACATCAACCACCTGAAACACTGGCATTATGGTCACTTGGAGAAAAGAATTAAAAGCTTTTGATGTTAGGCCTAAGTGTTAGGCTTAAGAATCGCTGTTTCCCACGCGGTGGGTATGCCTTGCTAACATGCCCTAGGTGACCGGGGAAGCCACTGGCCATAAGGCAGACAGGCACAGGGGTGTCTTCCCTCCCAGAGTGAGTGTCAGGAAAGAAGCCAGGTCTTCCAGGGGGCTGACAAGGCAGGGCGCACAGGCCCCTTCTCTCAGTTGTGTTTCTCTGAAATGTTCAAATCACTGGTGTGACTGGAGCACTTGAAAGCCGAAAAGAGAAAGATGAAAACAAAGGATTCTTCAGGGAACATGTATACAGACTCCTGCTTCGCCTCACTTGCTTTCTGTTTCACTTCTCAGATCACAGCATTTGCAGCTTTCCAGCCCATCAGGGTGAACTTAAGTCAAGGCAGGAAGGGAAACCAAGGTTGGGTTTTTGGGCAGCACCGTGGCATCCCAGCTTATAAAACAGATGGCCACAATTCTTTAGGATACCTTTTATCTCTTCTGAGCCTAAATCTTTTTTACCTCTAAAACCAGGCTAAATTTTTTTATCCCCTTTACGTTGCACTGGCAAACAGGAAGTAAATGTACACATTGTATTTATTCTTACAACCAAGAAATGAACTAATTGAGTAGTTAGTGTGGACCACAGTTGCAAAGGAAGGAAACTCACCAGCAATCTCTCTAAGTTGTGATTATGTGGGCAGGAAGAATGGCATGGATAAAGAGAAGATGAATAGCCACCACTCCAGCCAAACAGCAAATAATGAAATTCAAATGATGCTTTCTAATTATTCAAAGAGCAATTCTGTGTATTTGTGGAAATCATGGGAATAATATTTAAAAAATTCTTATCACTTCACAAAGGTAGAATGAATGGGAAGCAAAGCACTGACTGTATATTTCTTCTTAGCCAGCTTCTTCCAGTGGAGCACATTTTCTTGGCAAATGGAGTATTTTGTTCGGGTAAAAAGGCTATCATTTCCTTTTCACAGTAAAATCAGGAATTTCATTTTTGTACAATACTGCAGCATTTCCTATCATTGAATTCTAGTGGATTGGGAGTGTGTTCTTTACCTAGTTTTCCAATACAAAGCAAGGAACAGAAAAAAAATAGTCTCTTTCCATTTGCAATAGTTTCAAAATATACACGGTTCTAGATTTTGTAAGTTAAGGAATTTCCAGCTGCAGTGAAATCGAGAACTGTGACTGCTGTCATCTGCTGTCCATCCCAGGGCAGCTCTGGAGGAATGACCCACAGAGCATGGGCAGCTGTGGCCTGCCAGCCTTCCCCTGTGGCCCTCAGGTGCCGCTGTCTGTCTGCTTCTCTTCTTGTCTTCTGTCTTTTCACCACCAGACCCACAGCTCTCAATGTTTGTTAGCATCTTCTATCCATTGAAGCGGCTTCCAGAAAATTATCTAATCAGTTCACACCAATGTAAGTTATTCGTAGGGTTTAACTTATTTATTCAGCAAATGTGCAAATGTTTTCAAGCACCGTGCTTGTTGAGGTCTCTGAGAAATATAGAAATGATGCTGGCACTTGATAAAATAGCAAAATACATCACCACCCTGCAAGGCTTTGGGCTCAGTGTTAGAGCTGGAAGGGACCTTGACACCACACAGACCAAACCTCTGATTTCATAGATGAGAAAGTTAAGGCCTAGAACCAGCTAATGACATAAGCATATTTCCACTAAAACTCAACAGAAACTTGCTGGTCTCTCTGGTGCTCTCTCTGGATTTGCTTCAACATCCAAATCTTTCTCACATGTTGTGGCAGATGAAATTGCTGTTAAAATATTCACTGACCCTCTGACAGGCTTCTCCCACTGAACGAAGTGATACACCCTCACCCAACTAACGTCAGCCTTGGCTGTGACTTGCTTTAATGGTGGAAGGAGAGCAGAAGTGAATGTCCTGTGCCATGGCACGACAGAAGTTATCTGCCTTTGTTTTTGTGTTTTTCTAAAAGTTTTATTTAATTTTATTTTTTTTATTGTACTTTAGGTTCTGGGGTACATGTGCAGATCAGGCAGGATTGTTGCATACATACACACATGGCAATGTGGGTTGCTGCCTCCATCCCCCCGTCACCTACATCTGGCATTTCTCCCCATGTTATCCCTCCCTGACCTCCCCAGCCCCCTGCTGTCCCTCTCTTGGCCCGCCCGCAACAGACCACAGTGGGTGATGCTCCCCTCCCTGTGTCCATGTGTTCTCATCGTTCATCACCTGCCTGTGAGTGAGAATATGCAGTGTTTGATTTTCTGTTCTTGTGTCAGTTTGCTGAGAATTATGGTTTCCAGATTCATCCATCTCCCTACAAAGGACACAAACTCATCATTTTTTATGGCTACATAGTATTCCATGGTGTATATGTGCCACATTTTCCTTGTCTAGTCTATCGTCATCATCACTGATTATTAGAGAAATGCAAATCAAAACCACATTGAGATACCACCTCACGCCGGTTAGAATGCCGATCATTAAAAAATCTGCCTTTGTTTTTTTTTCTTCCAAGACATCTGCGTGAATCTGGATAAAGCCTGCTTCTTCAGCCACAGCTAAGATGGATGTAATAGGAGTGAGAGCCACCTCTGTTGCATGAAGACCCTGGGATTTTAGAGCTGCTTATAACTGCAGCCTTATACAGCCTCAGCGGACTAATACATAGCAGTGTCTCCAAACAGAGCAGGTATTGTTCCATCCTGTACAGTTTAACCTTAATTAGGACCCTCATGTGCACTGTGATCCTAACTTGGGTTCGTGGACGGGAGATGCCCATGTACTGTGCTCCAGGGCTCCACGGATGATCTGGTTTCTTTGAAGGCTGGGCGTGGGCAGAGAGGGGCACACCTGGAAAGCCCTGGGCTCTGCTGTCCTGGAGTGGCCAGGTCTACCCACAGCTTGAGACCTTTCATTTGAAATTCAGGGCCCCAACTTATCTGCTCAGATGGGAGAGATTCTCCAAAAAAAAACAGAGAAGAAGATGTGCTTTTTTTCTTTCTATATTTGGTTATTTCAAATAGCCTCAACCTGAGCCACGTGTTCCTAAAGAAAAAATCAGAAAATATAGCCATGACATAGGCTAGAAGGGAATGCATTTATGAGAAAGCAGGAAAGCAGGCTCAGGGCATACAGAGCTTACGGGATCCAAGGAGTCTTCTTGGAAACGGCTTTTCTAGTGGACTTTGAAGAATGAGTAAGAATTTGACATTCAGAGATAGCAGGAAACGACCATTTGTGGTAAAGGCTCTTTGTGATCAGAGACATCAGAACAGAAAGGCCTGGAATGTTTCAGAAAGTTGGTAGTGCAGTTTTTATGACTTCTTCCAGGAACATATTCTTCTTCACAGAAGGAAAAACCTTAACTGAAAGAATTTAATTGCTAACTATACAATAATGTTTACTAGGTTAGGCCAAATTTTTTTTTTCTATTTTTGTTTTATGAAGGAGAAGAGGTTGCTCTGAATCACCACACATGTGTCTAGCTAGTCTTTGGCTCATAGCGTTTTGGCTTATAGCGTTTTACTGATATTTTGGCACTAATCATGTATGAGGATCACTCATCCGCTTTTATCTGTGTTCTCTGTCCTAGACGTGGAGCTACTCAAGGGCAGGGTGAGTGTCTTGCTGAACTGTTATCCTGAAGCTGAACTGGGCATGCAACAAATGCTTATTGAGGAATAAATCAGTAAATATGGTCAGCCTGCCTCAATCTTAAAATTTATGCCCATTTTCTGAAATGAAGGAATTAGATGCCTATCTTCAACATGTAGAAAAATCAGAATCATCATGATTCACCCAACACGTGGGTGAATGGCCTATCCTGAACAGGGAGTCAAATGTTTTCCTTTAGAAGAGGGTTCACAGCTGTACTGTGCATCTTTTTTTCGTGACTGTGGGTGCCTTTGCAAATCCATCTGTGACTAAATTCACAAAAATTTAGCCACAAAAAAAGAGAAGCAGCAATATGTAATTGTCCTTTGAAATTGATTTGCAAACCATTGTTTATTTCAGCTCAGTGTTTTAAAATGATATTCACAATAATGTGAATGTCTCTTCCTGCCCCAGCTCATTCTGCGGTCCATGCGTGTTTCTGAATCATACAGCTGAGCTATAATCCTCAGAAACCAGGGACAGCTGTCCATGGAAGGACGTGCTCTTCTGGAGGGATCTCTCCACCGGACAACTTACAGCTGGTGGGAATTACCTGTGCCATGGTAATATGGAAAAACCCACACCAGTCAGGATGTGATGACTATCTAGTTGAATATAGTTTTTTAAAAGAGGTAATTAATTTATCAGCACAAAATGGCCAGAATGATTTATAGAAATAAAATAAATAGATACTGCATACAAATAAGTATCTATTGTTAATGTCGTCAGTGGAGGCAGTGTAGACATGCATAAACAGATGGAAAATGGGCTCTGGATCCAAGGGGCTGGTGCTTAGATCCTAGTTCTGCCCGTATTGCCTTGGGAAAATTAACCACTCTAAGCTTCAGTTTTTTTAATGTGCTTGATGGAGATAATGTTTCTATTTGTCTGCATCGTGGTGCATGGCACAAGTAGGTACCCCTTCCATGTTTTTTCCCTTTTCTTTTTCCGTCATAGATAAGTATTTGTTATGTGCTATAAGAAATTATTACTCATGATGATTACTTGATTATTTTTGATGGACTTGGTTTTTGATTTTTGATGATATTTTACATTATTACATAATCGTTGCCTTTGATCATGACTGTATTTGGTAAATACAAAACAGTTACCGCTCCTCCGGTGAGCAGTGCCGCCGATGCAGTGCTAATGTTCACCGGCATGGTACTTGCCCAGGGCTTTCCTCTTTCCTTCCCAGCCTTAACTCTCCTCCCTCCCACCATCCTCCTGATGAAATACATTCCCAAACCATAGCCTGTTTAGAGGTTGTGGCACATGGCCATCTTCAATATAGCAGTCCACTCTGAATTTAAATTTGTCACCATTTTCCTTAGAGGGAATGAGAAGGAAAATGAATTTAATTTAGTATAAAAAATAAACATTTCTGGGCACTGGAAACGTCTGTGGTGTTTTAAGAGCTGTTATCATTAATCAGTCAAGCATGTTTACCCAGACCCAGGATTGCTTATGAAACTGAACCGCATACCCGGAGCCCTTCAATGAGAGATGGCCACCAAAAGCTGAGGCAGAGAGTGCGAGTTCCCGGTCATCATCACAGGCCCCAGCTGCTCACAGGGATGGCGTGTGTCAGAGCTGCTCCTCATGGCTGAAAGGAGGTGACACAAAGCAGTGGTTGGAAGTATTGCAAAGCACCGCGTGTACTATTGTTACCTTGCGGCTCTCCAGTTTTGGCCAAAGTATTTTCTTGTGGTTGCGCTTTTAATAGTTTATCCTGTTACAATTTTCAAAGGCAACATCATCTGCATGAATTCTTTTCATGCCAGTT
The DNA here is from genome assembly GCA_963573385.1 of Cacajao melanocephalus. NCBI lineage: Eukaryota > Metazoa > Chordata > Mammalia > Primates > Pitheciidae > Cacajao > Cacajao melanocephalus. Next base: position 177,096 of record CAUYLG010022653.1, read on the forward strand.
GTAAAACAGCCATGATAATTATTATCATTAGGTAATTCTCGCCACACGAAAGGGAGCATGGCATCTGCCTGGCGGGGAAGGTTACTTAGGAGCTAACAAAGCCAGGATGCAGGCGGACAGCACTCGCAGTCTGCGCTGGAACGAGCAGAGTCCCGGTTGGGGAGAGCTGGTGCGCCTACTACTCGAGTGTGTACCTCCACTGCCCACAAGACACTTCCTTTAGAAAAGAAGGCAAAAATGAAGCCCAACATAGAAAATGTGAAACCAATTCATTCATTCAATACATGTGTATTGAGCTTTAATTATGTGCTTGGCACAGGTCTAGGCTCTAGTGAGGACCCTGAAATGAGGCAACGCTCGCTCCTCCCTGTCCAGGTAGGACAGGTGTTCCAGAAGGAGAGAGCAATAATGAACACATGCATATTTAACATAATGCCCAGTGGAGCAGCATTGTACTGAGAAAGCGGAGAACAAGGGGAGGAGATAAAAGCTGACCAGCAGGCAAGGGGCCTATTTCCCATGGAGTCACAGGACACATCTGAGGGAGATGACGTTTGGGAAGAGACCTAATCTGAGGGAGACGACATTTGCGAAGAGACCTAATGAAGTAAGTTGTGAGAATTTAGGGGAGGAGGGAAGTGTTCTAAGCGGAAAGGACCAGCAAGTGCAAAGGTCCTGAGGCATACACGAGCATGATCCAGGCTGAGCAAAGTGGTCCTCCAGGCAACCACAGGAAGAGAGGGCAAGAGCAGTGGGGCAGAGGTCGATGAGTTCTGCAGGAAGCAGGTCAGGGCTGGCCCCACGGGCTGCACAGTGAGTTTGGATGGAATTCTGGGATTGTGGTGGGCAGGAGAGAGGATGATATGATTTGAGTGTATAGAGATTGGCTATAGGGTTGCAAGAGTCTGAAATATGGAGAAGAATTTGCAGGCGTTTGTGTTAGCCTAGGCCCGCAATGGTGATGGCTCGGAAAGGAGTGGAGGCAGATGTGAGGAGCAGGTGCATTTGAGCTGTGCTTCGCAGGTAGAACTGGGGGCCTTGCTGATGGAGTGAATGTGGGGAGGGTGAGAAAAAAGAGAACTATTATAGCATAGGGCTTAGGAGCAAAGACTTTGGAGCCTACAAGACTTGTTTGCTCAAGTCCTGTCTTTGATCCTTACTAGCTGTGTAAATTTGGACAAGGTATTTAACCTGTCTGTGCTCATCTGTAAAATGGGGGTGATCATAGTATCTCCTTTGACTGGGGATTGTAAATATGCGTGGGAGACATACATACACACATACGCACACACTCACACACACACGTGTTTAGAACAGAATCTGGCCTCTAATAAGAATATATGTATCGGTAATTATTATTATTAGTGAATTAAGAAATTAGGTGAATTTGGTGCCATTTACTGAGATGGAGAAGAAGTTTTCCTGCCCTCTAAAGTGATCCTATGTGCTCAAAATGAATGTGCACAATAAATAAGACATCTGTAGTAGCAATGAAAAGCAATCAAACAAATCATCCAATTTTGGAAATCCTCACTAATGCTTCTTAACCTGTCCCTTCCTTTATGGATGGAATTGTGTCTCGCCAGCATTCACACATTGAAGTATGTGATCGTCTGTGAAGATGCAGCCTGTAAGGAGGTGACTGAGGTTAAATGAGGTTGGAAGGGTAGGGCCCTGGTCCAACAGGACTGATGTCCTTAGAAGAAGAGAGAGAGGCACGTGGGCCATGGGAGGACACAGGGAGGAGGCGCCGTCTGCAAGACAAGGAGAGGTCTTAGAAGAAACCAACATGCCGATCTTGATCTTGGATCTCTGACTTGCAGCCTCTGGAACGGAAAACCGTGTTGTTTAAGCCAACCTGTCTTTTGTACTTCATCACAGCAGCTGGAGCTGACTAATACACTTAACCCCATGTACCTATTTGATCGATGACCTCTCGAATCTCTTTTCTCTCCAGCAACCCCACTGTTGGTGCCCTCATTCAAGTGCTCACCACCTTCTTCCGGTACAATGAAAAGTCTTCATATTGGTTCCATGTCTGCCCTAATCAACCCATTCCTTACACTCTTTCCAAGTCATCTGTCTTAGGACCAGAGCCAGGAATAGAATTAACTGGAGTCAGAGCTTGCCTCTAAGGCGCTTCACCTGTTGGAGAACTGGAGAAAATTTGAAGGGGATGCTCACAATGGGCGCAGATTCTTAAGCACCACAGGAGTATTGAAAGGTGGAAACAAGCTGTAAACCCAGAGACGTGCTGGGAAGAGTGAGTGCCAGCAGCCACAGCAGTGGAAGGCACAAGAAGTGGAATTTATTCATTCATTCATTTGCTTAATAATGTTGAATAAGCACAAATATATCTCTGACTTTGTTGAGTTATATCCTGGTGGGTGGAGACACTTAACACAGGCATAAGTCAATTCGATGATTTAGGGTAGAGAGGGGTGCTGTGAAGATTCCGAAAGGGGCAGTAGGATGGCAGGAAGGGAGGCTTCTGGTAGTATGGTCGGATAAATGGACAGAGGAGGTGTCAGAACTCCAGGGATATGAAAGATGAGAGGGAGCTGGCCATGCAGGGGAATAATATCCCATGTAGAGGAAACCGTTCCTGCAAAAGTAGATAAAACGAATGGAGCCTGCAGGCAGGGTCAGAGGGATTTCAGGTGTGGTAGACTGAGATGTACTAGATGTAGTGTCTTGTTGGCCGTGAGAGGTGTGTTTTATCCTAATTAGGCTGGTGGCCTCTGGGGGGTTGTGAATGGGGAGATGATAAGATTTTATCTCTATTTTCAGGGGGTCCTAGCTGCTGAGGGTGGAGATGTGGCTGCTATACTGGGGTGTCAGCCGTAGGAGTCGACAGGGGATGGAAGGCTCAGAGTTTATTTTGGCAGTGAAGCTGCTGGGATTTGCTATTCCGTGGAATATGTTTGTGAGTGGAAGAGGGGCACTGAGTGTCGTGGAGGACAGTGGTGCCGTGAACTGAGAGAAGCAGGGTTGGGTGTGCCAGTCTAGAACTACAATTTATCTTGGCTAAGTTTCAGATACAGCCATGCATTACTTAATGATGGGGACACAGTCTGAGAAATTTACAGATTTCATTTACAGAAATCATGTACGGATTTTGTTGTGTGGCCATAAACTTGCACAAACTTGGATGGGACAGCATGCTACATGCCTAGGCCGTACGATTCAGCTCAAGCTTGTCCAATCTGCTGACCGCGGGCCACTTGTGGCCCAGGATGACTTTGAATGCAGCCCAACACAAATTTGTAAACTTTCTTAACACATTATGGGTTTTTTGGTTTTTTTTTAAGCTCATCTGCCATCATTAGTGTTGGTGTATTTTATGTGTGGCCCAAGACAATTTTTATTCTTCCAGTGTGGCCCAGAGAAGCCAAAAGATTGGATACTTCTGGCATAGTTTATTGCTCTTAGGCTACAAACCTGCACAGAGTGTGCAATGGTAACACAATGGTAAGTAGTTGTGTATCTTAACATAGAAAAGTAGAGTAAAAATATGGTATTATTATCTTATGGGCCCACCATCATAGATGCAATCTGTCATTGACCAAAATTTTGTTATGTGTCACATGACATTATTAGTAGATGTTACAGAAAGGGAGATTGGCCAGTGTGTTCACAGATACCACTTAGGAAGTAAGAAAAGGGCCCAGATGGAGCACTGGATTTGGCCAGAGGAATGTAGCTGGCGCTTTTGATAAGAGCGATTTTAGCTGAGCCATGAAGATGAAAACTGCTTTCACCAAAGCATGTTCAAGAGAGAATGTGAGGCCAGAAGGTGGAAAGTTTGGTGGGGAAGAGTAGAGACGTGGGGGTAGGATAGCTCCAAGGGATGTGGGGTAAACGGAGGAGTTATTTATGCTGAGCTGGAGCAAGGCTTGTATGTCTGTTGCTGGGAATGAAGCCTTCCAAGCGGTGGTGCAGGAGACAGGGCGTGTCACAGGAGCTGGGTTCTCCTGCCGCTGGGGTGAGGTGGGCACGGGGCATACGTGATAGCGCTGAAAAAGCTAAAGCTGGGGCCAGGCACGGTGGCTCACGCCTGTAATCCCAGCACTTTGAGGCAGGTGGATCACAAGGTCAAGAGATCGAGACCATCTTGGCCAACATGGTGAAACCCCCGACTCTACTTAAAAAAAAAATTAGCTGGGTGTGGTGGTGTGTACCTGTAGTCCCAGCTACTCGGGAAGCTGAGGCAGGAGAATCACTTGAACCCGGCAGGCGGAGGTTGTAGTGAGCTGAGATCGTGCTACTGCACTCCAGCCTGGCAACAGAGTGAGACTCAAAAACAAAACAAAACCTTAAGTTGGGGAATGGAGGTTTTCTCCTTATCCTTATATTAGAAGAAGTTTTTCTCCTAGTGATATTAGGAGGATACTTTTATCTTTTATGCTATGAATATTAAATGCCATTTGTCTTTGGTAGTGATATATAAAAGTGATATATACTGTAAATATTAACATTATAATTGTAATTTTAAAGAATAGTGAATGTAGTGACTATTCAAATATTGTACTAAAAACTTACCACAAAGTAACAACCCTTCACTATATTTATAGTAGATTAAGAAAAATGTCCCTTTTGGGGAGAATGGCAATAGACCAATTTTTGGATTTGAAAATGAGCGTCAATCTCCCCTATAGAATTTGGAAATGACCCTTTGCTCTTGATCTCCAAGCACCCACTAGAGGGCGCATGCAAAGGCCTTTCCACCTTTCCAGGCAGGCAAAGGAACCTCCAGAGCCTGTTCCTCAGGAGGCAGAAAGTAAACCAAATGTAAACAAATCTTGCTTCATAACAATTATCACTTGTTGCTGTTTCCTAGGCAGCAAATTTAAGGGTAATGATCAAAAAGCTAAAGTTAAAGAATTGAAGTTTGCTCCTTATTTGAATATTTCTTTTGTAAAAGCACATCTGTTAAAAAAGATGAGGCATATTATGGGTTCCTGAAGTCTGTTGAGATGAAACAATGAAATCAAAATGCAAAATGGAATAATGACGTATTTTCAAAGAAACTCCTCTTTGGTATTCTGTTATCAACCAGCCTTAGTGGGAAATAAATATATAGTGTCCAACTACCATTTCTCTGTGGAAATAACACCAAGGAGGTCTCTTTCCCTTTCTTACCCAGTCCATTCCCTGATTTTAAACATTCAATAAGCTCCCAGCCAAGAAATGCATTTGTCTTCCTTTGGATGATTTTCTGTGGTTCCTTAGGATGGTTTGTAGAATATAATGTGGCTCTGTTTACCTCCGCAGGCAGTTTCCTGATCTTCGTGGTTTCCTCTACAGCTGTGGGTATTTCTCTTGTGAAACCACAGGTCAGTTCAGAACCACAGAACTGATCCTGACAATTAGAATTTTAGCCACTGTCCAGCCACAGGGACTCCATGCTTTCCATCCAGATCCTTAAATGAGTACCATCTGATGCCTGAAACATTCATGGTTTCTGCAAGGATCCTAGGTCAACGTTTCTCAATTTGATTGAAAGTTAGCATGTGCCTACCTCCTGCATGTCCCTACAAATACACTCCCTAGAATGGAAGATCTTGAGAATGAGGATTTGGCCTTACCTGTGTGTCCTCATGCCTGCCCTGTTGCCCAGTACCTTGCCTTTGTAGCACTGCTGAGTCCTTCCTTTTGGTCTCATTTAGAACACTGGGCCTCAAGCGTTAGATTGCATTCGAATCTGCTTGAGGGCTTGAAACACAGATAGCTGGTCCCCATCCCCAGAGTTTCTGATTCCTTAGTTCTGGGGAATAGAAGACAGTCTGTATTTCTAACGAGTTTCCAGGTGATGTTCTTGACGTGAGACCCAAGTTTTGAGTCCCACAGGGTTTAGAACATCATGAGTTCCATCAGAAAGAAGAAAAGGACATGCCTGATGTTGCAGAGTTCAGTTTAGACCAAGGGAGGGAATGTGGCTAGCCTTCGCACGGAAAGATAACCCTTGTTAAAGGCATCACTGATCTTTGAGCCAAGTTAAACGTGTAATGCCTGTCAATTGAATGGGACCTGTGGGCATAGAGGATGGTATGGAAATAGTCTAGTTGTTTGTTTGGAACTGAGTATACAGTCACTTCTCACTGATTCCCTGTACCATTTTATTAATACTATGGCAGTGTTTAAAGTATGAATTATTAACCACTTATACTTTTTAGCAAGGGAAGTATTTGCCTCAATGATGTCTACAATGGACATACTGATTTCTCTATTCATTCTTGGGAGGCGAGGGTTTGGTCCTGACTTTGAAATTGCAGGTAGGAACCAGCAGGAGAACTGATCACCTGTGCCCATGGTCGTATGTCTGTAGGAGGCAATGTTGCCTTTCCATCTCCAAGTGAAGTCCACCTGGCCCACTCCTCTCTCATCCCAGGCTCTTGGAAGCTGAGCTTTGAATGAATCAGTTTCTGAAAGGTCTAGACTTTTCAAACTGTTTGGATATCTGTCTCTTTAAAGAACCCAACATATGTACTTTCTAAGTTAATGCTTTTCAAATAGGTATGTGTGTGTCTCCTGCCATGTGCCAGGGGACATGAAAAAGCACAGAGTCAGCATGGCACCTCCTGGAGCAGGGATTCCAGGATTAGCCAAGTTGGAGGTTTCGGGTGGAACTGGCATGCTGCCTGTGCTCTTCACCATGCCACCTTTGTTGCAGTGTAGTGGACAGCCCCCATGCATGCCTTCCCCTGAGGGCTCATGGAATCTCTCAGCTCCTTTACCAGGGTGTTTTCTCTGGAGCAGAAGTACCTTCTCAGCCAGTAGTTAGCCATTGTGGAGGTGCCAAGGAAGTTAATGCTCCTGGGAGAAATTCGTGGTCCTTGGAGGCAGGAGTCAGCACCCACTGAATCTCAGCATGCATTTCCCACCTTCCATTACTTCCAAGGGATGATTCTCAAAAGTGTATTCTGCTGGGTTCCTCCAAAGCTCTCAGTGAGATCCATAGTGCCCATAGTGGCATCCCAGCTCAACCATGCCCTCCTAATGGTTTTCCTTTCTTCCCCGTCCTTTCTGCTTGCACCCAAATCTTTTCTCAGTTTGCAAAAGCAGGACACACGATATTTAGTACCTCGGAAATGTAAAATAAGTAGAGTATTCACACAAAATTTTAAGATGCACAGCAGCGTCTAAAGAACAACATGGGGCTGTCATGATATATTAGGCATGTGCTTTCTCTTCCATGAAGAAAAATTGGAAAACAATTGCTCTGTGTTCTAAAGAAGATTCATTATTTGCTGTCTCTTTATTTACTGCATACATACACCTCAGACTCCTGCAGTTTGGCTTCAGACCCCACTTTTCCACTGAAACTCCTAATCAGATGCTTCTGAATCTTCCTACCCATGAGCATGGACGTTTTCTCCATTTGTTTGTGTCATCTCTGATTTCTTTGAACAGTGCTTTGCCTTCTTATTGCAGGGATCTTTCCCCTCCCTGGTTGGCTGTGTTCCTAGGTATTTTATTCTTTTTCTGTGGCGTTGTTGTGGGAATTTGAGCCATGAAGAACAGAGAGACCAAGACACAAGAAAATTTTATATTACATTGATCTGATATGTAGTAAGCTTTATATATATTTAGGTTCTGGAGTACATGTGAAGAACATGCAGGATTGTTGCATAGGTACGTAGATGGCAATGTGGTTTGCTGCCTCCATCCCCATCACCTATATCTGGCATTTCTCCCCATGTTATCCCTTCCCAATTCCCTACCCCCCACTGTCCCTCCCTTAATCTCCCCCAACAGACCCCAGTGTGTGATTCTCCCCTCCCTGTGTCCATGTGTTCTCACTGTTCAACACTCGCCTATGAGTGAGAACATGTGGTGTTTAATTTCCTGTTCTTGTGTCAGTTTGCTGGGAATGATGGTTTCCAGGTTCATCCATGTCCCTACAAAGCACACGAACTCATCGTTTTTAATGGCTGCATAGTATTCCATGGTGTATATGTGCCACATTTTCCTTGTCCAGTCTATCATTGATGGGCATTTGGGTTAGTTCCAGGTCTTTGCTATTGTAAACAGTGCAGCTATGAACATACGCATGCATGTGTCTTTATAT